>JAMAKC010000039.1:0-286448 GCA_023628735.1 Trichoderma sp. PF4103 | reverse complement strand
AAGTAATATTAAGTAACTTAATATATAGTAGTTAGTAAATAAGTAATAGTCTTATTATATATATTAATATATATACCTATTTATTATAAACTATTACTTTAAACTAATAACTATAATAATATATAAATATATTACTTTACTGCCTAAGTAAAAGAAGTAATTAATTATATTAGCATTATAAATATAATATATATAAATAATTTAAATAAATAGGTTATAGTTATAAATACTATAAATATTCTACTTTATTTTTATTAAAAATAAAAAGTTAGAACTATTATAAATTATAATATAAAAGCCTATTTAATAGTTTTTTATACTTAAGCTTATATACTTTAAAAATATTAAAATAATAGCTAAGAGTTTAATTTAAAAGGCATCTTTAACTAGATATTTACTATAATAAATAAAGAGATTAAGCAGGCGCCTGCCTTTTTATATTTAAAAGCTTTTTAAAAAAAATAAAATTAAATTAAAAAACTAATAAATATATTAAAATATATTTTAACTAATAGTATTTAAATATATATAGAAAATTTAAATAAAATAGATTAACTTTAAAAGCTAATTAAAAAGTATAATATCTAGTATAATTATAATATTATTCTATTATTAAAAAAAGAAAAAATAAAAATCCTTTTAGTAAATAATTAGTAAATAATTAAAACCTTAACTAGGCTATACCCCTTAAAAATTAATAACTAAAAGTTTATAAATAACCTACTAAATAATCTATATACTTAAAAAAGAATATTATAAATATATTAACTTACTTTATTAACTTTATTAATATTTATAATTTAGTATATTATTAATAATAAGAAAAAGGGTTAAATAATTATTAATTTTAAGGCATTAAATAAAATAGCAGTTTTTAGTATATACCTTATACCTTTATAAAAAGAAATTATTAGTAGTTTATATAGTAAAAGGTATATTATAATATTAAATGCTTTTACTTTTTTTTATTAATTACTAGTATATATAAAATATAAGGATTATATAATACTAATTAGTTTATATAAATTAGAAATATCTTATATAGTATTAATAAGATATAAAAACTTACCTTTATTTATATAGCACTTTATAAACTAGTAATTATATTTATTTAAGGACTTTATATATATATATATTAATAATATAATTATATTTAGTAATACTTTTAAAGAATACTATTAATATTTAGAATCTATTTTCTAACTTTTTTTTAATATTTAACTAGTAATTTAATTAAAAAAGTCCTTTTATAACTATTTATTAATATAGCTTTTTAGCTTTAAAGTAAATGCCTTAAGACTATTAACTACTTAAAAATAGATTAAGGCTATTAAGAAAATCTAAATACTAACTAACCTTATAAATCTAGAAATATATTTAAGTATAGTAACCTTTTTATATTACTTTATTTATAAATTTTAAATAAAAGCTAAGCTTTTAAAAAAGTAAAAAATAAACTTATTAACTAAACTATATAAAGCTAGTTAAAAAACTATAAATATTAATAAAAAAGCCTATTACTTTAAAATATAATAAGTTATTTTTAAACCTATATTACTAAAATATAACTCTTTTAAGCTTTTATAAAAAGGCCTAATACTTAGTATATATTTTTACTACTATAATCTAGCTAAAAAAACCTTTTTTAAGCTAGATGCTAGTAAATAAAAAGTAAAAGTTTTTATTTTTTATTTAAAATTAAATACTTAAGATACCCTTAAAGTTTTAATTAACTAAATCTAGCCTATTATATTCCTTAGCTAACTACTTTTTAAAGTAGAATATAAGTATAAACCTATTAAATTTAAAGTAGCTTATTTAATATAAGCCGCTAAGAAGATATAAATAATAATATAATCTTATTAATAACTTATTTAAGTACTTACTAATTATTAAGCTATTAAAGGAATTCTCAA
Organism: Trichoderma sp. PF4103; assembly: GCA_023628735.1. Taxonomy (NCBI): domain Eukaryota; kingdom Fungi; phylum Ascomycota; class Sordariomycetes; order Hypocreales; family Hypocreaceae; genus Trichoderma; species Trichoderma sp. PF4103. The sequence goes on along the minus strand of JAMAKC010000039.1, from coordinate 284,532 downwards.
TTATACTATAATATTAACTTTTAACTTAATAAAGGCTAATTAAAGGTTAATAAGTATATCTATTTATTTTAGCTAGTTTTAATTTAATATTTATTATATTTTAAGTAAAACTAACCTTATACTTAATACTTTATTTTAACTACTAATAAATAAAGAAACCTATAATAATTTAAAAATAAAGAATAATAAACTAAATAATATATAAAAATAAAATATTAATTATGCCTTAATAGAATTATAAATTAATAGTAAATTAAAGGATAAGATTAAAAAAGGATATAAAAAAAACTAATATTTTAATACTATTAAGGCTATAGTTAATAATAATAAAGCTAAATAAGCTAAGTTAATAAAAGTGTAGAAAAATAATTAATAAATTACCTTAAGCTAAAAAAATTAAAAGTAAAAGCTTATTAATATATTATTTTACTAAAAATAAGGTTTATTATTTTATTAAGATAAGAATAGTTATAGTTATTTATATATATTAACTAACTATATAAAAGAAATCTTTTAACTAGCTTATAATAGTTAATTCTATCTTAAATTAAAGAAAACTTTAATAATATTAAATAGATTTAGTATTTTAAAAGTTATAAAATAATTATAATAATATATTACCTACTGCTTAATATACCTAGCTAATTAAATAAATATATTAAAACTACTAAAAGAATTATAACTAATTTAAATACTACCTTAGCTATTTTATATAATTACTATAAATTTTATAATAAGTATATTACTAAAGGAACCTAAGTCTTTTTAAAAGCTAGATAAATATAACTATCTTTTAAATACTATACTTATAGTAATATATAAATAAAGTAAGAAAATACTACTTATTTTAAGATTAACTAAGTATTTTATATAGTAATAAATAATAGTCTTTTTTTAAGATCTATTACTTTATAACTAAGGCCTGCTAAAGGTTATTATTAATAATAAAGATCCTAAATTTATATTAGAGTTTTAATAATAGTTATTTATAGCCTTAATTATTTACTTAATAATAAAAATAGTATACTATCCTTAAATAAATAAAATATTAAAAGTTAAGAACTAAATAGTTAAACTAGCCTTATAGTATTATATAACTACTAGTAATATACCTTAGCTAAAAATTACCTTAGCTTTATAATTCTACTTAAATAATAATATTAATATACTAATTAAAAAATTACTAAATAAACTAGTATATAGTTTTAAACTAAATAAGCTACTAGATATTTTTAAAAAGGACTAATAACTAGATTAAAAAGTAGTAAATACTTTATAACTTTTATATATAAAAGAAGCTAAGTATTTAATAAATAAAGTATTAATAATAATAAAATAAGCCTATAACTAGTATTATAAACTAGTAAAATATAAAGTTAATAATAAAGTCTATTTTAAACTTTATAAAAGATACTATCTTTTAAAAAAACTATTAAGAAAATAGTTAAATTAGCGCACTAGTCTTTTTAAAATTATTTAAAAAGTTAGTCTACTAGTATATAAGCTTAAGCTTTTACTATAATAGTATATTTATAATATAATATTTATTTTTTACTTATATCTAGTACTTTTAATACTAGATCTATATAAATAATAATAACTAATACTAAAAAAGATTATAATTAAAGGTAAAGAATAATATAAAGTAAAAAAGATTATTAATTAATAACTTAATAAAAGAGAATAAAGTTATTAAATAAAATACCTAGTTTAGTAAAAAGGATATAGCCTTTATAAAAATAAATAAGTTAAAAAAAGAAAGCTAATTTAAATAATAAAGGATCTAGTTAAAGCTTTTAAAAAGGATAAGCTACTATAGCTGCTTTATCTAGTACTTTAAAGTATAAAGGTATATTATATTTTAAAAATAAATATCTAAATATAAATCCTTAATAAAAAAATACTAAAATAAGCTACTAGTTATTAAATAGCTATATACTAGCTATAAAAATATATATAGGTTTTTTTTTAAAAGTATATATATACTTACTATATTTCCTTTATTTTTATTTTATTTTCCTTTTTTTTTTATTTTACTTTTTTTTTTTTCTTTTTTTTTTTCTTTTTTTACTCTTTTTTATTATTCTACCCTTTTTAGTTAATTTCCTTTACTACTAGTCCTTATAAATACTATACTATAAAGTAAAAAAAATATTCTTAATATAATTATCTAAATATCTTTACTAATAAAATAATTTAATTAAGAACTTATAAATGCCTAAAAGAGGTATAAATAATACTAGAAGAACTATTTAAGAAATAACCTACTAGTTTTATTAATAAATATAGATATTTAATACTACTTTAAAAAGCTTATTAAAGCAGCTTTTTACTTTATTTATTTAAATTATAAAAACTATTTAAAATGCTATAATATATATATAAAAAAATATGCCTTATTTAAAGTCCTTTTAGCTACTATTTAGTTAAATTAAAAAGGCTATAAGAACTTTAAGTAAAAACTAAAGTAAGTTAAAAAATATATAAAAATAACTAGTAGATATTATATTATTAATATACTATTTATTATTTATATTATTATTATATATAAATTCTAACTATTAAAACTAAAGAAAAATAACTCTTTAACCTTAATTATTACTAATTATAAAGTCTTTAAATTTATATATATATTTATTATAAACTAAAAGCTAAATAATTATATAATTAAGCCTATTAACTAAATTTATAAAATCATTTAACTATAGTTTAATATAGTTACTATTAGTAATAGTAATTTAGTATTAATTTTAAATAAAGATATTAAAGTTAATATAATTATTTAAAATATAGCAGGCTAAATAAAATAATACTAGTAGTTTTAGTTTATTTAATATAAGCTATATAAACTAATACCTTTATTACTTATTATTTAGTATATTTTATAAAGCCTAAACTAATAAATAATAAAAAAGAAAATTATTAAAGACTTAAATAAAATCCTTATAAAAAAATAGAATATTATAATTAATATCTAACTTTATAAGAAACTTATTAAAACTATTATTATAATACTCTTATTAAATACTTAGAATAAAATTAAAACCTAGGCAGCTTAAGCAGGCTATAGGGATATTTTTTAATTATTAGAAAAGTATAAAGGCAAGGACTTAATATTTATTAATTAAGAAGAAATTAAAACACTTTTAAGCACTTTTTACTAATTAAGTAATCTAGTATATATACTTATTAATAATCTCCTATAATTAGTAAATAAATAAGCTATTAAAGAATATATTAGTATTTATATTAAAAAGATTACTTATACTTTAATAAATTATATTAACTAAATAAAAGAAAAATATTACTATTAGGCTAAGGTAAAAGCTTTTTAATAGTTATATAAGATAATTACTTAAGGCATTAAAAAAGGACTATTTACTATTTATTAAGAAATATATAAGGAGATATAGTAAATAATTATTAAAGGCATTATAAATAGAATTAGATAATAAAAGATATTAAAGAAGTAAGAGAACTATAAGTATAAGTATAAAAAAGACTTTAATAATAAATAGGTTAAATAATTAATAGGTTAATATATAAAATAAGGTATATAAATTAGAATAATTTTATCTTTTTTTTATAAAAAAGCATTTAAAAGGCTTTATTTAGCTAGTTAATATACTAGCCTTAGGCTTAGTCTATTAGCCTAGTGTATTAATATATTAGCCTTACTTAGTTAATTACTAGGTATAAATGCCCTTCTTATTATATAGTAAGTAAATAAAAAAAGAATCCTTTTATACTATTAATTAGCCTACTAATTTTAATTAAAAGTAATAATATTACTTAGACTTTTAAATTAAATTTTATTTAGAATTTATATAAGTTTAATCTTAATATTATATATAAAAATAATATTATTCTTTCTCTTTATAATAATACTAATATAATAATAAGTAAAGGCTAAAAAAGAAAGTTTTTTATAATTATATTATTAAGTATTATTATTATTAAAGTCTTATATTTTTTATATATTATTATTATACTATAAGGTAATAATAAGCTTATAAAGACAGCTTATTATTTAAAAGCTTATCTTCTAGCAGTAAGACTTAATAAGTTATAGATTTAATTATAACTTAAACTTCTAACCCTTAGTATAATAAAGTTTAATTAAAGTTAGCTAGCTATAGTAAACTATAAGGCTATAGCTAAAGTCCTTAATAATAGTATTAATAATAGCCTTAGCCTTTTTATAGTTCTTATATTACTTATTAAAAAGTGACTTTATTATATTAAGTAGTTATATATAAGTTTAGGTTATAAATAGCTTTAAGTTATAAATAATAATAATAAGGTAGCTATATAACTAAATTTTTACTTTAGCTAGTTAATAAAGAACTAATAAAAATAGTGCATAGTAGGTTTAGTATATAAAACCTTAATAAATCTAATATTAGGCTATCCTAGCCTATTAGTAAAGTACCTTAGCTATAAGAAGGCCTGTTATAAGATCTATAGAGGCCTGCTATACAATCCCTTTATTTATATTGTATGGTGGTGCATGGCAGATATACTCCCTTGACCTATAGAATGATGATTCCCCTAAGCAGGCACATGAAGGTAGACGAAAGATTTACAACGCTTTTTAAACCTGCCTCAAACCCGTCGATTTTCTTTTAAATTACCTTATTATAGCATGGAGAAACCGCAGATTGAAGTAAATGATCGGAACTCTAGGGTGGGTGATTGTCGCTTCTTCATTGGCCAATAATGTCTAGAGTGAATTCTTGAACCGGACGAATACGAATAAGTAATCGTGACAGCATCACTTCCCTAGCGAGGGATCTCTTGCAGAAACGATCTCTAGGACGTTATCCATGTAAGGTATATTAGGGAAGTGACTGCTACGTATTTCGGTACCTTTTCCACTATGATATCCAGCCTCTGCGGAAAGTATCGACCAGTTTGCTTTCGACACGCGGAATTCACCTGTTCAACGACAAATAGCTTGCAGCGACAAAACGCCGTGGCAGAATGAGGCACGTGCTCGCCCGAGCCCACGGGTCGAAGCTTGTATTTGTATATATGTTAAGTTTGTCTTTTCGCGTGGCCAAAGTAACATCATACAGGTCGCAAACAAGGTGGAAAAGGTTCATGTGGGAATATGACGGACTTCGGGCCTCAACTGGAACCGACCCGGTACGAGCGGTTCGTCTTCTGCTGATGCGTTCTCCCCATCAATTTCCGGACAATCCGGATGTCTTGGATTGCGCAAGCCCGTTACTGAGGCCCGTTGCTTTGCCCACAGTATCGGGCTTTTGAGGATGAAAGAGACTCATTGCGTTCCGAGTTGCTCAGGCGATCGAGGAAGCTTCCGAGTCGAGACCAAAGGCCAATTCAATGCCTGAAATATATCCTTGAGAAAGTCCATGTCCTGGCTCATCACCACGCCGTATAGAGTGCAGGCAAACGGCATATCGACCAGCCCAAACATCTCAGCATCACCGGTGGGTATGCTACCGTCCTAGCAATAAGATAGCAAAGTGGCGCCTGGAAGCCAGCATCCACACTGGTGGACAGACGGTGAGAATCGTTTTTGAGCGTATCAGGCGTAGCAAAAGCAAAGCTAAGCTCGTAGGTAATGGCGAAAGAGGTTGGCAGTTAGAGTTTGCACAGTGCGGCCAGATACGACTCGAAGGCGAAACAACAGGTATTGAACCACGTTTCTGCGTCCCGTTAGTGTAAACGCTCGCAGCCACTTGCTAAACGCCGGTCTGAGGGTGTCCTGGGCTTATCCCTCAATGGCTTCGTCCTGTGCTCGAAGTAAGATCCCGGCTAAGAAAGCCGATTCCATACTAACCACTATCGGCCAGTCGTGGAGTGAAGCTTTATGATGTGAGCAACCGTTCCCTCATCTCCTTCTGAACCAAGTCACGCGACACCACCTAGACATCAAGCGCTTGCCCCTTCAACGAACACTTCAAGTCGGTCCTGATACTGTGTCGCCCCCCTAGCCGTAAACAACGGCCTTGTTCAAGACCGGGATGTGGAGTAGAAGCACGCGACTTTGCTGCTCGAAGATGGAGCTCGGCCCTAAGCTGGAGGTTGCTGAAATCCGTGGATCGTATATCCCTTGTCGCTGTTTGCTCGAATCAGCCTCCGATCGATGGCGGGAGTTGCAGAAATGGGTACTTGCCCGTCAATCCAGCTAGCAGTCCAACCAGTGACAGCCGTGGAAGTGATCAGATCTCAGCCTAGCGAGCCTGATGAAAGCTGCCAGTCAGTCGGACACACTGTCGCGTACTTCGCACCTCGTACGGGCACTTTTCGAACCCTCTCGCAAACGTACCTGGTCCGTTGATGAAAGATGCCGCTCGTCCCTTGCCATGCCATAACTCTATAATGGGCCCCAGATACTATCCAGGTTTCCAGACATGGAGAAGAGGGTCCCGGCGGCGTTCTAGTGGGCGGCCATCAGATAGTATGTGGACAAATTCAGGACTGTTATCTGCCTTTCCGGGCTTCGGTCGACGCTAATGCCCCGAGCTCTGTCGCCATTGAACGTGCTTTCTTCTTGTCTGATGTATTCGCCCCTGGGTAGAGTCGGATACATCGGGACAAAACAATAACTCGGCCTCTCGTAGGTAGCTTGAGACGCTGACAGAAGACAGTAAAGTATCGTCGATAGCTGCCTCGTAACTTCGTACCTCCGGGAACTCAGTGCCGAGATGCATGTATTGGGTATATAGCGAGAGGGTGGCCAAAGCTCTCACACCCAACGCTGCCATTAGCCCAACATCTCTGGATGTCCATGACGCTGCACCACCTCGGCGGCTTCAGTGGTACTCGTAGGCTTTTTCGTCTTTGTGTGTGCCTTCTTCCGGACCCTCCCTCCATGCTCGTCCTAGTGTGGCTTCGGGGCCGAGGCAGGTATTTAGTGATTTGTCTCACTCGTGGTAATATCCAGGTCCTTGCGGGGCTTGTGTTGTGACGGTGCGCCACGCTCTTCTCAAGATTACGAGATACTCGACGCAAGAGTAGTCCGGAAGTGTTGCCGTGTCATGGCTCTCAAAAGCGTCCGCTCCCCGTGGCGTTGTCCGTGATGTTCCAAACGTTTGTGTGCTTGTAAATGCCTGCAAGGCCCCGTGTCCACCGACCCTCGCGTGCCATCATAGCTCAAGTGCTCGGCTCCCACTTATCGATCATCTGCCGTCTGATTAGCACATCTTTGCTTTCCTCTCGCCTGTTTCCTCAGCTCTGAGTGTGGAGTTGTTCGAGAAGAAGCTCTTTCACCTCATGTTTGTTGACTGATTGTCATTGTCCTCCTCTGGCGTTAATTCTTGTCTCCAAGGCGCACCCTTAGAACTGGCAACTCCTCCAATGGTCTTCTTCGTCCGATAGATGTATTCACCACAAGTCGACAATAATTTTAATCTCTGTGCTCTTTTCACCATGGCCGTCGGCGCATTCTTGGAACCTCTTGTGGTCGTGTCGCTCCTGTTCGGAGGAGCTTGGTTCAACAGAAACAAGGACTATGACTTTTGGAAGGGAACGCAAGGCTGGGCCGGTGGCAGCAAACGAAGTGATGATTTTGGAGGAAAGCGCGGATTGACAGAGGCCAGCTCCCCTCGAAGCCCTCCTTGGAGCTCCGGCTCGTCATCGCCTACACTCGGGTCCGACGACGGTTCGCCCTGGTCTCTCACGTCCCGACGGCGAAACGTTCGAATTCTTGGTTTCAAGGCAACGGTCACGACTCCGAATACCCTCGTCTTCAAGGATCGGTTCCTGAGTCGAGTTCTCCAGAAGTTCCCCTTCCTCGTCGAAGCGTGGTACTGGGCACTCATCTATTGGGTAAGTCGAGGCATTGGCTTCCCTCCCCCTTCGGCATATGTCGTTCAGTGACTGAACGCTCTCGGTCGGTTTGTTCTAGGTGTACCAATTGGGCAGAGCGTTTACCGCCGTCACCATTGTCCAAGGAACGGTCCACGTCGCCCGAAAGCATGCCCTCGAGCTGGTTCATCTGGAGCAACGGCTGGGCATCTTCTGGGAAGTGGCTGTCCAGCAGTGGTTCTTGGAGCGTCCGGTTCTGCTGCACTGGATCAACCGCGTCTATTCCTTCATCCACATTCCAGGGACAATCTTCTTCTTAGTAGCCCTGTTCTACCTGACGACCTCTCGAAAACGTCGAGCCATGTCCGGCCGAGTCCGCAACGACGTCGTGTCCGCTGGACCTGCGTTATATGAAGCCAGGCGTCGGACTATGGCCATGTGCAATCTGATTGCCTTTGTGGTCTTCACGCTGTGGCCTTGCATGCCGCCCCGGCTGTTGAGCGATCCCAACTATAACGGACCTGCCGCTGCGGAGGCGAAGAGCTTTGGGTTTGTCGACAGCGTCCACAGCACGGCCGGCGAGAGCAGTGTCTGGACGACGAACCGATTCTGCAATCAATACGGTGAGAATCAGATGATGCCTCCCATTTTGCGAATCAGTGAGCTGACCTTTCTCTCTTCGTCTGACAGCTGCCATGCCCTCATTGCACTTTGGCTATTCCCTTCTCATCGGCTTGACGATTGCGACTCTCCCCATCAACGGCGTCCGACCTAACTCCTGGAAGCGCCTTGCCATTGGTGTCGTGGGCCTGTCCTACCCAGCACTGATCCTGACGGCCATCGTCGCAACCGCCAACCACTTCATCCTGGATGCCGTTGCGGGAGCCATGGTGTGCGGCATTGCGTGGCATGCCAACGGCCTGCTGCTGAACCTGTGTGTCCTCGAGGATTACCTGCTCTGGGTCGTGCGAATCCACAAGCCCGTCAACTATACGGATCCCGAGACGGCGGTTGAGCCCGACTATCACCCCATGCTGCTTTCAGAGGAGGTTTAGCGCAGTGATGGAGTGACGTTGATGCTCGAGGTTCTTGGACGATCAGGTACCTTACTGCCCAAATCTGGCACGTGGTTGCCAGGTTGTAAGGCGCCAAGGCCGCATTGACTGTAGACTTCTTGTCGACGGAATTTCGTTTAAGCGGATATACGAAGATCGGCGTCTGGTGTATGTAGGAGGTACTTATGGACGATGCCTGGCACAAGTAATGAGGCCATGGTTGCATGGATATATGAAAGTGGTGTTCATCATGCTTGCTTGTACTGGATGGAGGTATTTGAAGGTGCCTACTTGGAGTTTTCTCTGCTGGATACATGTTGGTCAAGCCAAGGATAAACGAGTCAATGGAAACACGAGTATTGATGCCTGGTCTTGCAGAGAAAGTACGAAGTACCTTGATGGATCGAGACTCGGCCCCTTGATTACCTTCAACTTCGACTTGGTCGCACGGATGTTTCTTCTCGCCGTCTTGGTGCCAGATCCTTCTTCCAGATGATTAGTCTCTCGTATGCGAAGTAAAAGCTGGTGTTGTTGCATTGCGTAGGGCAGTACGTAAGGCGCTTCGACCATCGAGCTCTTTGGTGGCTCGATTCCGCCTCGCCGGAGCACCGCCGCCGCAGCAGCCCGTACCGATACCCGCACCTGCAGCCAGCCGGCGCGGCACCTCGCAGTAGTTGGTACTCAGGCCAGGCCAGGCCCCCAGCGGGATGCGGGTGACCTTGCAGGCCTCGGTGGCGGGGCACATGCACAAGCACAAGCACAAGCTGTCGCGTCTCTTTTGCCGTCGTCATTCAGCGACTAAGCAGCTCACATGCAACTCAATTCCGCAACCGTCTCTTGACTGGCATACCTACACTGTCCATCTCTTACAAGACCATCACCACTACCATCATAATCATAATCATCATCCGTTGAACCTCATCGTCGTCGTCTCTTTTCTTCTCTTTCTCCCCCCTTCAGAGACGGCGAACCGGGGGCTTACACTCGGCCGAGGCTCCAGTGCAGCACTGACTGCGTCGCAAAGCTGCTGTCGCTGAGCGGTTACGTCAAGGCGACGCCCACGATAGCATCATGACCTCAGGCCAGGCCTCTTCAAGCGACCCGGCTCGTCCAGCCTCACCGGCCGGCAGCTTGTACGCCATGAGCGACGATGAAGAGGGCGGCTACGAGACCATCACTCACACGCAGTCCGGCAGAGGAGTCAAGCTGCTGTTCTCCAAGAGCAAGGTGCGCGATGCCCCCTCCCTCCCTCCTCTGCGGCCATGTGTCTACCGCAACAACTAACAGCCTTGCTTGCCCAGGTCTACGTCCACCCAACACCATCTGCAAAAGACAACATCCCCGGCTACATAGCCCTGCTGCAGCAAAAGGGCCCACGGCGGGATCGCCCGTCCACGGCGTCGTCGACCAAGAACTCCGATAGAATTGCGTCTTCAGACCTGCTTCTTGCTTGGGTCCCCGAATCATCGCTCGGCGACTCGGCGAGCATCTACGTCAAGGTCGACCTCTCCGATGCCGATTCCCCTCCGAAGCAGTCATATCTTGTCCCTCCACCTCCCACAGTGACCAGCCACGGCAGCTCGGTTGGCGGCTACGCATTTGCCATTCCTGTTAGTGCCGTCTATTCTCTGCTGGTCCGACCACCGAGTCTGGGCTGGTGGTATGGCTCCATCATCATCAACTCTCGCGGGGGCGACAGCTTCCCTGCGCTCTTCTTCCACGATGACGAGTGCCAAAGCACCATTCTTCAGAAAAAGAAGCTGGCCAGGGACAACTTCGACCCCTTTGGGGACAAGGGGCAGATGTTCTGGGGCGCAGATGAAGTTCTCCGATGGCTAAGGAGGTATGTCAAGATCGAGAGATCTACGCAAGAACCCAACATCTATCTCATTGAGCCGAGCAAGGAGGACTTGGAAAGCTTTGGCGCTAGAACGACGGCGACGAAAGCGCAGGGGAAGGCCAAGGCGGGAGGCGCCAACACCAAAGATGCCCAGATGGACCCCTTCATGAAGTTTGTCAAGGAGACGGGGTGGAACCTCATGGAGAAATTCAGCAAAGTGACTACCTTGACTAGGAGGGCAGCGCACGACTTGTCAGAAAACCCCAGCCTGCCCCCTCAGGTACGGAGATTGCTGAGGAACCCAGAGGTTCAGACCCTTCAGGACGAGTTTGACAGTGCCAGGATATACCTTGCCAGGTGGGCCATGGGCATGGCCGAGCAGAGTGAGCGTGACCACCGGCAAAGGATCTGGACAGTTCGAGATGTCATGGAGCTCGAAGATACCGGCGTCGGAGAATTCGAGCTCCTTGAGGGGACAAGTTCCCTTTCGCTCGAAGAGAGGAAGCGGCCAGTCACGATAGAGGAGTGGGATGCATTCTTTGACCCTGAGACCGGGAGACTGTCCATCGCCGTGGACGAAGTCAAAGAGCGCATCTTCCACGGCGGACTCGATCCCGATGACGGGGTTCGAAAGGAAGCCTGGCTGTTCTTGTTGGGCGTGTACGACTGGTACAGTACGATCGACGAGAGGAAGGCCACAATCGCCTCCCTGAGGGATCAGTATTACAAGCTCAAACAGTCCTGGTGGAACCGGCTAGAGGGAGACGGGGGAGAAGGAGAAGACGGCGAGTGGTGGCGCGAGCAGCGCGGGCGTATCGGTAAGCTGTGCTTGCATTCGACAATTTCTTGATCAACTTGCTGACAACCAAATCCAGAAAAGGATGTTCACCGGACGGATCGAAATGTCCCCATCTTCCACGGAGAAGATACTCCTCATCCAGATCCCAACTCGCCATTTGCCGAAGTGGGCACCAATGTCCACCTCGAGCAGATGAAGGAGATGCTGCTGACATACAATGAATACAACAAAGACCTCGGCTACGTCCAAGGCATGTCAGACCTTTTGGCGCCCATCTACGCCGTGATTCAGGACGACGCTGTGGCTTTCTGGGCGTTCCAGATGTTCATGGAGCGAATGGAGCGCAACTTTCTGCGCGACCAGTCTGGCATGAGAGGCCAGCTGTTGGCCCTGGACCAGCTTGTCCACTTCATGGACCCGAAGCTGTGGGATCACCTGCAGAAGACCGACAGCACCAACTTCTTCTTCTTCTTCCGCATGATCCTGGTCTGGTACAAGCGCGAGTTTGACTGGCCGGACGTGCTCAAGCTCTGGGAGTGCCTGTGGACGGACTACTGCAGCTCCAGCTTCCACCTCTTCATTGCCCTGGCCATTCTCGAGAAGCACAGGGACGTCATCATGACCCATCTCAAGGCGTTTGATGAGGTGCTGAAATATGGTAAGTTGCCCATGTCTCACAACCTACCTTACCACTCAATCAATAACATACTGACATGTGTCAAAAGTGAATGAGCTGTCTGGTACCATCGACCTCGACTCAACCATCATTCGCGCCGAGGCCCTCTTCCGCCGTTTCCAGCGGCTCGTCGAAGCCGTCGACAAGAGGAACAACTTCCCGGCCCCCCGAACCGAGAGCCCAGCCCAGCCCAACACCAGTGGCAAGGGCAAAGCGAGTACGGACTCGCCAAAGCAAGAGCGCGTCATCACCCCCGAGCTGCGAAGGCTGCTCAGCCGAAAGGTCGAGACGGTGGATAGGAAGCCAAAGGTGGCCTTGAAAGCGGATGGGTCGACCGATTCAAAATGAACGGACGAAGCATATTTTCTTTGCGAACACGAGGCCTTTTTTCTTTTACTTCATTCCACGATTTGCCTGGTTGGATAGCACGTCCCCTTTACTTGCTTATATTCTTTTTTTCTTTGGCTGTCGGATAATGAAGATCATGGGAAGCTTCATGGGAGCGGGGCGTTCTTTGTTGTCTGGTTTCATGGGTTGGATGGACTTCTCTTACCTAGCGTTGAATCGATATTACTTCATATAACATTGAGGTCATTTTCAATTTCTGGTGTCTGCAGGAGATGTGTGATTGGTCCTCATGCGCTTGGCCCTCTAAGCGTCACAGCCTTTGTCTTCATGACGGATACTGTTCAAAGTCGGCACCCCTTTTGCAAGGGAAAGGCAGTCGATATGTAGGAGATGACGCATGATTCAAAGAAGAGAAATAACATTAATAGGCATTATACATTGCTTGGCTAAAAGACGACAATGGCCACGCAACTCGTAACCAGCTACATGAAATGAAGCAAATACACCACATACCGTAGACCTAGACATTATACATCATGCAAAAAAAGCAAACGGCACCAAAACACACACACCTTTGCCCCCCTTCCAACTTCATCTGTACCCCCGTGGACCGCTGGGAAGGCCTTTCCTCTGTACGCCGTTCGCGGGTCCTCCAGCGTGGGCACCACCATGACTGGACCAGGGAGCGTTCGACCCGACAAACGGCTGACTGCCTCCTCCTCCTCCCCTGGCGCTGTCGTAGGAGCCCCCTGGAGCGAACCGGTCCTCGTAGCTGCCCTGAGAATGATGACTCCCGCCTGAGCCCGCCGAGCCTCCGCCGGGCGGCGGCTGGAACGGTCCGTTGCCGTTGCTAGAAGACGGGCTCGTGGTGCGGGTTCCCCAGAGGCGCTGCTTCAAGCGATCCTGCGCCGACCCGGCAGGCGCGGGCCCCGGCCCCGAATAACTCCCCGCGCGAGGCGCCGGTCCCCTGCCGAGCAGTTCGTCCCTCGAGTTGGTCGTCCCCGGCTGCGTCGTCGCCGGCCGGCCCGCCCTCAGGCTCTGCGGCACCTGCGGCTGCGCGGGCGGCTGCGCGGGACCGCTGTCCCAGAGGCTGCTGAGCCCTCCCGCCGCGCCGGGTTGCTGCGGCCCGCCGCCCAGGCCGCCGTACCGCGCGCCGACCTGCGACTGGGCGTAGACGGCCTGCGTCATCTGGGGCGGCGGCGCCTTGGGGTCCGGGGGCAGCCAGCCGGGGAAGGGGCGGCCCTTTTCGGTGTAGTAGTTGCGCAGGACGCGGCAGACGTGGGTGTCGTCTTCGGTGTCGCCGTCGGCCTCGCTCGAGAGAAGGGTCGAGCGGAGGTTGGAGATTTGGGACGACGTCTTGGTGACGAGGTTGGAGTACCAGGAGCTCATGGCGGCGGCGTGGGGGGAGAGCTCGCGTGGTGCTTTGAGGGAGGATATGCGGAAGAAAGAGGTCGTAAGGGCGAGGATGCTGCGGTGGAAGCTGTGCGGACAGAGGATTCGCTGGGAGAAATGCTAGACGATGACGCTCCGACTTTGTGTTGACTTCTATCGGGAGGTCGTGTGGCGGGCGGATGGGAGCTGGTGAAGGAGGCTTAAGCTGTGGCCATCTGGCGGTGATGGTCTCGGCAGCAGATCTCCTGGTTCAAGTTCGTGTTCGGGTATCTGTTTGCGGCGGTGAGAAAGGCGAGAAAGAGGGACTCGATTGCCGCTGGCTGGTGACTGTGTATCTGCTAGAAAGAGGCAGCAAGGAAGAAGGCAACGAGCAGAAGCAACAACGAGGGCAACACGGCGCCGTTCGCCTGGGAGCAAGCTGTGAAGTCGAGTGGTGGAGGAGGATGTTGAAGAAGGGAAAGGAGGTTGGCGGCTATGACCCGTCGTGACGTGGGGTTGAAGACTTCCGGGTTGAGAAGATCTGGGCCAGTGCTTTAACAGGCCTGTAACTCGATTCGTTTTCAGGCGGCTCAGCGCTTCTGTTAGTGGGCGGTTTTAGTGCCAACGGTGCCTTAGCCGTTTGAGGTGGTGGGGAGCTGCTTGAAAGGGAGACGCATCTGATGCATTTGTCCAGCTGAGCTCACCCATCTGAAACGATTCCGTGAAACTTGGAAGCCTCCTTCAAGGCAATATATATCTACAAAATATGTGGCTAGCTATCAGCCTGAAAAGCTTGGCTATTCAGAAGATACGGCTGTAATCATAGGAGGTGGTACTACTTTACGGAACACTGGCATCTCAAGGTTGCTTGCTTGTCATCCTACATGCATTTCGCATCGACATCATGTAAGGTGTGATAGTATCAGACAATCCCTCAGTTAGAGTAAGACCAAAAACCCCATTTTGTTTTTCTATATCCCGACGCCGTAGATGTATGCCATGAAGGCAATCCCGAGCCTATGATTGATACAAACTCGAAATCCCATATATTAAGACAGCCCGCACAATGTAATGCCGTGCTCCTGCTTGACCAGCATCAAGAATCACTTCCCGTTCGCCACGACGCCATATGACATTATGAGCAATGAGCAACCACTTCCATGTCGACAACCATTACCACGCCAGGTCGTTGGTCAAAGTCAGCTTCTCCTTCTCCTGCTGCTTCGGCCGCTTGCTCTTCATCTTGGTGACCTTGCCACGCTTGCGCTTGCTGCCAGCCTTTTCGGCCTCGGACTCGTCGCTGTCTTCCTCTTCCTCCTCCTCCTGCTCCTCCTCGCTCTCCAGCCAGTCCTCGAGGTCCTCAAGCTCATCCTCGCTCTCGTCGAGATCGGAGACGTATTCGATGGCAGCCTCGGCGTCGTCCTCCTCGCTTCCGGCCTCTCTCTCGGCGTCTTCATCCTCATCGGACTCGATGCCCTGGTCCAGGTCCTTGTCGCGTTCGCCTTCGCCACCCTTCTCCATGGCGTTGAGCACCTTCTTCCAGATGTCTTCGCTGACGTTGAGGGGCTGGTCGCCGTAGGCGCCTTGCCTCAGACGCTCAAGCAGCTCTCTCTCAATGGTCCTTTCCAACTTGGCAGCGGCCTCGGCCTTGCGCTCTCGCGTCGCCTCGCGATGCCTGACCTTGGGCGCCAGCTTAGGCACCAGCCTCTCACCCAGGCGCTCGTCCTCGGCAGCAATCCTGCGCATGCGGATCTGCACCTGCGTCAGGCGGGTGAGACGCTGCTTGCACTTGTGGATGAGGAACTTGGGCCAGTAGATGAGCCGCTCGTCGATCTGCTCCAGGGCCTTTGTGTAGTTGTTTGACAGCTTGATGCGCTCCCACATCTTGGAGGGCAAGTGCGCGCGCTCGACCGTCTTCATGTAGAGGTACAGCGTGTCCTTGGTCGGGTGTTGCCGAATGGTGGCGTACCGCGAGTTGGCGAGAGGGCATGATTGCCGGTTGCACAGTCCGGTGACGTTGTATTCATTGCGGCAGAAGTTTTGCTGCTTTTCCGTTCTAAAAGCACATTAGCATTCATTTGCCTCAGGTATACCAGAAGCCGCCAATTGCATCAAGAGCGACGGAATTCTCCAATCGCGTGGTGTTGCTGGTGTCTTTCTGCTGGTCCAGACTCACTTTAACTTGAACGAGCAGAACTGCTGGTTGATGATTTGCCACACAATCTCATCCGAGGCCATCTTGCCGGTTTAGATCTTCGAAAGAAGATATGAGCGTAGAGTAGAGAAGAGGCGACAAGACTGAAATCGAGAGGAGGAGAGGAAAGTGAATGAAAGGAACAGAGACCCCAAGACTTTGATACGGAAGAGACTCCAATGCGAAAGAAAAAAAAAAAGTTCCTGGCGGGGCGGATCTTTTCTCCAGATTCCCATATTTTTTTCTTAAGCGTCCCAGCAACGCTGCTGACCGCCTGCCTAGTTGATGCCCCTGCAGCCCGGCCCCGGAACAACGCCATTCCGCTCTGCCTTGTGGCTGGTGCTAGCCCCAGCGCCTGCGTCACTCGCTGCATCAGCCGCCTTTCTTCCATCATAATCGCCTCAACACCAAGCAACGACTCGACCTTTTGACGATACCTCGCGCATACCGTTTCCTTGAATCTACTGCGCCTCCTCCGCCGCCTCTCGTACGTCTGAGATATACTCCGCCGCTCCTCTCCACAGCTCCGCCGACTTTCCAAACCCTCCCCCTTCGCGGGGCTGTCATCCATCAACATATCACGAGTCGAATCTCACCTTGTCCATCACGACGACCGACCCCAACGCCCATCACACGACAAACTACGACTGCGCAAAATAGAACGAGAAGAGACCATTCATCCATCATGCCTACTGCCGGCCTCAAGACCATCATCGCCCTCTCCTTCGTCCTCGCCGTGGGCTTCCTCCTCGTCATCCTCTCCTGCGCCCTCTACAAGGTCTACTACCCGCTCCTCGTCGTCGCCACGTACGTCCTCGCGCCGCTGCCCAACTGGATCTGCGGCCGGTGCGCCAACCCAGACGACTTTGTCGAGACGGGCGGCGCGGCGGTGCTCGACCTGGGGAGGTTCTTTACCGGCTTCTTTGTTGTCATGGGAATTGGTACGTTGCCGTTCAACTCTATGGGTTTAGCTCATTCTCTTCTTCCGGCGCACTTTCGGAAATTTCACTCGAGATATATGACTAACCGACTGTTTTGTAATCATGTGTAGCCCTCCCCGTCGTCCTTGCGCATTCCGACCTCATCCGTGTCGAAGCCATGATCATGTCCATCGCCGGCGGCTTGCTGATCTACGGGACCATTATCAGCTTCGGCATGTTCTTCCAGGAAGAGCAGGAGTTCTAAACAGAAGCAGGAAGGTGGAGTGTTCTATGACAGTCAATGTGCGAATTCGCTGGGGAGGTGGTCCTGCAAGAAGGAAAGGGAGCTCTTGATGGCGTGTGTGAAAACGGAAGTGTGATTCAGCCTACTACCTTGAGAGATGGAGCTTTTGATGGGCCTGTGCGAGACTCGGGTGATTCTTTGTAATGTTTCCATTGTTTTTTCTCGAGGCGGGATTTTATAGGAGCATAAGCGGTCTTTGGGGTTACTGTTTGCAGGCTCTGTCCACTATGCGTGTCTTGGATGCTTAGATGCGCGCTTGAATTATATTTTCAACAATAAAATGGGGAAAACCATCATCTGTTTCTATTGATCGAGTTGTGTTATTCATGTATCTCTCAAAGAAAAAAGCGTCGCTCGTGCGTCGTCTGTTCTACCATGTCTAATGTTGAACCATATCCGCTCTCTTTCCCCCTTTATCCACCCCTAGAAAATCAAAAGCCAAACAGAAAAACACCTGCTATGCATATGTTGAAGTATCATCATCCTCCAAGAAAGACCCTATACCTTGCTTTCAAAAGACGAATCCAGTCCGAAATTTCCCCTCCCTGCCGCAAGCCACACTGCAAACTCAGGCAATGCTCCCCCTCTCACGCCGCGTCTTTGAAAACGCCGAGAGGCCCGCACAGCTTCGTAAACATCTCCTCCGTCTCTCCCTCAGGCGTACTCAAAATCGTCACCGCGCCGCCCGCCCCGATCCGCCAGACTTCCCTGGGCCGCGCCTCGCCTGATCCATCTTCCGGCGGCGGCGCCTCCTCGTCGTCCCAGCGAAACATGGTCCTGATGGTGACGCTCCAGCCGCCGTGGCCGCGGGCGTCGAGGAAGCCGACGACGCCCGAGTAGATGCTGCGCTCCTCGGGCTCGAGGGCGCGCAGGATCTCGCAGCTGCGCTTCTTGGGCGCGCCCGTCATGCTGCCGGGGGGCAGGGCGGCGGCGAGCACGTCCAGGCCGTTGGGCGACGGTGACGACGACGACGACGAGGGCAGCTGGCCGTTGACGACGGTAATCATCTGGAAGACGCTCGAGTAGTCCTCGACCTTGAGCAGGTCCGGGACGGTGACGCTGCGGGCGCCGCACACGCCGTACAGGTCGTGCCGGACGAGATCGACAATCATGAGGTTCTCGGCCTCCTCCTTGGGCACGTGGAGCAGCGCCTCGGCCTGCGCGAGCGTCGAGACGGCCTCGGACTTGCGCACCGTGCCCTTCATGGGCCGCATGGAGCAGAGCCCCCGCGCGTCGTGGCCCAGGAAGCGCTCCGGCGAGCTGCTGAGGATCGTGGCCCCGCCGAGGCGGATGAAGGAGCCGTAGGGGGCCGGCTGGCGCGCTCGGAGGGTGCGGTAGATTTGCCACGGGATGCCGTGCCTGGACGCCTCGTCGTCGCTTGGCCATGCCGGAGGAGCTGCTGCGTTGCTTGTTGTTCCGTCAGGCGCCGGCCGCAGGTGAGGCGGTACGTCGTCTCCGCGAGGCCGAATCATCTTTGTCTGAGCGGTAAGACAGAGTTCGTATGATTGGCCTTCGGCAATGGCGTCTTGACACTGCCGCACATCGTCCTCGTACTTGTCCGGCTGCGGTGTGTTGAAACGCAGCCTGCCGCTTGGCTCCTGGATGCTCTCCAGCAGCGCCTCGTTGGCCTGCTTCTTCGCGGCAATGGCCCTGTATTCTTCTGCTCCGTAGCCCGGCTGCTGCCATGCCCGCGAATTCTGAAGCTTTGCCACAATCTCGTCGATCCACGGCTGGACATCCGAATCCGGGGCCGTCAGCGCCTGCACATATGCCACCCCAGCCTGGTGATCGAGGACCAGGCTCTTGGAGATCCAGGCAAAGCACAGATCCGGCCTGTGATGGCCCCTGTTATCAGAGACAGACTTTGGAGTCAAGGTGCTCAGGCCCATCTCGTATGTGACGAAGCCCATGAATCCGCCCTTGAACGCTGGCTCCTGGCCGTCCTCCTCGCCTATCTTGCGCTGCTGCCAGTACTCGGAGATGACATTCCACACGTCGTAGCCGCCGTGCTCGTCGCTGCGGTCAATTTCGATCATCTGGCACGTCTCCCGCTGGCCCCCTGCCCCAGGCTGGCGCAGAGTCACCCAGTTGTCTCCAACGTGGTATTCGAAGCGCAGCGCCCGGTCGACTTCAAGCGCAATGACCGAGCTACGTGCCAAAGGGTCACCATTGACGGTGCTCGACGAGTCCAGCATAATGGAATCGACACCCCCAACGCCCAGAACCTCCGCAACGTCTGCGGCATCCACGCCGTCGGGCAGCTTGATACGACTGCAAGTATAGACGGGCGCCGCCCTCGACGCAGCCAGGCCAGACTGCATATCTCGCCACCATTTCTGAGCCGCGATCTGGCTCTCGACAGCGAGTCTCCGCTCAACAATCGTCGACGGGGCCAGGCTGTCGGAGATGTGTTCAAGGTCCACGGGCCGCACTCGTCTTCCGGTCGACTCATTCCACTTGAGAGCCTGGCTGAACCAGTTTTTCAGCACCCCATGCGCCGCAGCATCTGTGCACACCGACTCCGGATGGTACTGCACGCCCCAGAACGGCAACCTCGCATGCCTCACGCCCATCAAGATCCTCTCAGGCTCGGCCTCAGCATCCTCGCTCTCCTCCATCGTCCACGCCAGCGGCACGAGATCCGGCGCCCCCTTGGGCGGCAGCCACATGTCCGTCTCCCAGGCGTCCCGCGAAACGTCGTCCTGTCCCACGTCGGCGCACAGGCTGTGGTAGAGCGTCGCCCGGAACGGCGGCACGCCCGCAAAGACGTCGCCGGAGCGGTGCCCGATGCCCCTCACCATGCCGTGCAGGCCCCTCCGCAAGCGCCGGATGCCGCCGCCAAAGTGCGCGACCAGGCTCTGGAAGCCCAGGCAGATGCCCAGCACGGGGACGGCGGCCTCGTCGCGCAGCCGCCACAGCAGGCGGAAGGCGCCGACGTCGGCCTCGCACAGCGGCGACCCGGGGCCGGGCCCGCAGACGACGGCGTCAAAGGCCGGCAGCCGGGCCAGGAACTGCTCGGGCGTCCAGTCGGGGCCCGGGTCCGCGTGCAGCGTCTTGAGGTCCATGTGCAGCACGTGCACCAGCACGTCGTCGCCCAGCGCCTCCTTGAGCAGCGACACGATGTTGTTGGTGAAGGAGTCGTAGGCGTCCAGGAAGAGGATCCGGCGGCGAGCAGGGCGGCCGTCGTGTGCTGCTTCTTGCGCCGGGGGCGAGGCCGAGCGGCCCGCAGCGGATTGCGACTCGAGGAGAGGCATGTCGGCGGTTGGGAGGGAGATGGTCCAGTCTCCAGCTGTTGCCTGTCAGCACGACTGCATGGAGAAGTATGAGAAAGATCCAATCGACAGAATGCAGAAAGTGAAGATGAGAAGAGGTGGGAGAAAACGAAGCAAAAGAGGTCCAGGCGCAGAGGGCTGAAAAGTCGAAAGAGGCGCTCCGAGATAGGAAACGGACAAGCCGCGTAGCGTCGGGTTTCTTTTTTTGCCAACCTTATCTCTTTCGGATACAATCGACTCATAAGCGCTAAATGGCGGCGCCGGACCACGAGGGGAATCGGACAGCTTATTAGAGCCAACAGCTTGCATTCATCTCATGTGATCCGTCTGTCCAACTCCGATCCCATCCAGGGCACTCTTGATTGTCATTGGCAAACTCGGGGATGGGATGAAAAGCAGGGTAAGATCACGCCTGTCACAGCAAGAATGCCGTATGCAAGCTAATGCATGCAGATCCACGCTGGCCATCCATCGAGAAACTTCCAGGTTGTAACTTTCATCTGATACATATGACTCCTCGTATCATGCGGTACCAAAATACCAAGGAAGATCTAAGATACCTGTAGAGATATATGCAGCACAACTATACATCGCAGTCGCTGTCGCTATTTGCCGTCATGACCTCGGAGGCCGAAAAAAAAAGGGCAGCGTCTCGTCGTCATCAAAAGCTCTAGTTCATTCATCGTCCTTCACCCTCAATATACATGGTCGTCGTGAATGCCACATCCTCCGCTCCTTTGCGCCGATGGCCTTTTCCTCCCTCGTCTGAGTGTCCGACCGCGGACGCCCCTGGGCCTGCTCATCGCCCTCTCCCTTGTCGTTCTCCTCCAAGACCAGGACCTCCTCGACCGACGCCGTGAGCTCAAACTCTCCTCTGCACAGCGCAGTCACGCCAATGACAAAGTCTGTGCTGCCGCCGCCGGGGAGCTCTGGCAAAAGCTGCTGCAGCGTACCGTTCCACACGAACTTGCGCGTATAGTCGAGCGCAATGTTGACGGAACGGTGACACAGCGCCGGCAGGAGCCTAACCAGGGGCTTGATTGGTTGACTGGTTCTGTTCGTGACTCGCGTCCGCACCTGTATGAACTCGTCGACAAACGCCGTGCTGATGCTGTTGCCCTCGCCTTCTCCCGGACGCTCCACGGTGACTTCAATGCCAATTTCGCCAACCTTGACAATGTCGATGATGCGGGTAGTCAGGCGGATGTTGCGGAGCTCGATAGCGCCACTCCGCTTCGGCACTGCTGTTGTTCTCCAGGTCGCCTTGAGACAGTCGAGGAGCCTCTCTCTGTACCAAAACGCCTCTCTGTTGGCGCGCTCCATCTCGGGTGTGATTTTGCTGGTGCTCACCACAAACTGCCTGTTCTTTGTGGGGTTGAGGCTTGGGATAGGCGCGTACGGGTCTTCCAGGTACACTCGTTTCACGGGCATAATGATTCGGCTCGTCTTACCCGGCAGAATGCCTTCCTCAACAGACATGCCATCATCGTTCTCAACATGAACTGCCATCTGGGTGGGCCAAGCATTCCTCAGGTCCACAGACAGCAAGCAGTATTCATCGGGCTTCGTCGGCTTCGTGCCCCCCAAGCGCTCCCAGAGCGGCTGCGGAATCATGCCGTGCATCGGTATCGCATCCAGTCTGGCCAGCTCAACGCTTGCATTGACCGTAACCGTCAGCGGCACAGACAACTGTCGCGTATAAAATTGCTCTGTTACCTCATCCCGGGGAACGCCGAGGTATGTGTAATCGATCTGGATTGTCGCATGTGTCAACCCTGGCTTGCCGAGGATTTCAAATTCGAAGGTCGCCTCTCCTCCTGGGGCTATGTCCCGACTCTGAGTGGCCCGCGGGAGTCGTAGAGCTTGTTTCTTCATGAGGATCAATTCGTACTCATATAGCTCCGCTGGCGTAGCATCTCGGTTCGCGAGGGCCGTCTGTAAAGGCTCCTGCGTCGAGTCCTTGAACGAGAAGAGCATAAAGTCAACCGGCGTGGTGGACTGGTTTTGTAACGTGATGGAGAAGATATGCCGCTCTCCCTCCAGAATCATGACGGAAGATTGCGGAAGTGTCGTCGACTTCACCGTCACCAACGGCTGAGGTTGGGTGACATTCAGGTCAAGGCTGAACGGCTCCAGAGGCATATCGTGAAATTTTCCCGACATCAAGGGGGCGGTCACAGACGCAATCCCCTTGACCTTGATTTTATCTTCTGGATACGGCTTCCAGTGCTTTGGGAAGACGGCGAACCGTCTCTCCCTGCACCCCTTGACCTTGATGATTGCCCCCGTCACCTTGATGGATCCTGCTTCTTTTGCCAGGCCTTGTAGCCGGACTGCCTGCGTCCGGTAGGGGCCGATGATGGTGCTTTCGCTCATGGCTTCGAAATCGACGCCGTCCGTTTCTAAACGTATACTTTCGATATCCAACTCAACGTCATAAGTGTTCTGAATTGTCACTTTGAATTTTGCCACTTCTCCCGCAACCAGGTATGCGGCGGCCGTCTCGTCGGGTTCTTGCAGGAAGGGATTGTAGATGAACGGGTTAACGTCCTGCGACGCTCGCATTGTCGTTTCTCCCGGTAGGACGCTACGGGCGTGGGGGATAGGGATCCGGGTACTCGGAAGCGGCTCCAGTGCAACCTCCCGGACAAGGAACTCATCCCAAAACTCAGCCGTCAAGTGCGCCATGCCCAGCTTCTTGACGAGATTGGACGTCCGTGAGATGTTACTCACGAGACGAACCTGCTCGTCTCGATGAATCCTTGGCGATGCATCTTCGCGGCGGGGGCCAGGGGCGACGCCAGACCCAGCGGTGCGCATCAAGTCGCTGGAAAACTTGAGAACACCATTAAAGTCCGGCAAGGCTTCTGAAAAGTTGATGCACGCCCGCAAGATGTTGAGCTTGATGTCGGGGAATCCGAAGAACCTCGTCTTCATCTGGCCGCGGATCCGAGCAATCACGGCTTCGTCCGAGTCGTCGAACCCTTCTCGGAGGGACTGCCGCCGGGGCTTTGCCCTGTCGAAACCGACAACGCCATAAGACTTGCAAAGGAGTTCGAGAAAGGCCTCTATGCCCTGCTCAATGTCTCCCTCGGCCAGATCCAGCGCCATCGCCCCAGTCGCACCCTGCCCATTGCTGCCCGGCGTCAGCGCCACCAGACCAGCAGCGGGATGGACCCCGGCATCCGCAGCTCCGCGTGTTCTCGCTTCGACAAGCCCTCCAATGAGGACCGAGACTAACTCGCGAGTCACCATGGCCTTCTTCCGATGATAGCCCAGGGGCCCCAGCACAGCCGCGATGCCGCTCAAGATTGATATTCGGTCAACGGTGGTGAGCAGCTCGGTGGCGGTGGAGGGAAACGCTTTGAATAGCAGAGTCAAGATTTGCTGCCTCGTGGGCGTTATCAACAGCCGCGGCGAGGTCGTGAGATGCATCTTATCCAGCCCTTTGCCTAATACAATCATATCAAACGCCTGCTGGTTTAGCTTGCCATCGCAAAAGTGCATGGCCGACAATATCTTGCTGAATCTAATCACAGTCTCCGCTAATGGCAAAGGGGGGACGTTCTCGGCTGATAGTCTAGAATAGAGGCCCACTATCCGATCCAAGAGCTCAGGGAGGAGAGCCTGGAGATATCGAAGGTGCCTGGGCTGAGACTGGTCGGTATTTTCCGGCTCTGGCTTGAGCGACGAGTGTTTATCCTGCGCGGCAAGGCAAATAGTCGGTATCTGAAAGGTCAACCCCGACCAGCCGAGCAGCAGTAGGTTCATGAGAATCAGTTCGAGAGCCTTTCCGTGCCAGATGTGGTCGTTCAAAGACTTGGCAGCGGCGGCTCCTTCGCCCAGCTCCTTTAGAGAATCTCCCCAGCGACCAGCCTGTAGGTACATGGATCCTATCACGATTGACGACCTGCTTTTTCCTTTCAGGCGCCACCGGTCGTTTGCTCCCCCAGGCCCAAACCCTTGCACGGAGACGCGGTTCGAGTCTTCGACGAAATCGGGCTTGGTATGCGCTTCAGGCGACTCTGACCTTTGGCTCGAAGCACTCGGGAAGTCGTCCGCGGTCAGGGGAGGGCTGGACAAGTTGCTCTTCAGGGGCGTGGATGGGCGGCCTGGGGTTGAGGCGCTCGAACCGGGAATCCCTTGTGAGGCAGCGGGAGGCAGTGACAGACGGCCACCTGATCGATCAGGCAAGCCTGCGGAAGAGTTGGAGCGCTGGAGGTGTTGCGGTATGGCGAACTGAGAGTTGCGCCGGGTAAAGCTGGTTGGCGACGTGGCATCGGGGCCCCACGACGTGGTACTGAGCTGCCTGGCCAGGGAGTAGCCGCCCGGCGACTCAATCGCCGTCATGGCCTCGTACGACTTCCCCAGCGTTGTCATTTCGGCCAGCAGCAGCGACGATATGTCACACATGACCGTCTTCATCGTGGTTCGTTTCGACTCCTCGGGCGGGGGGATGGCCGCCATGCCCTCGGGAATGGGCACCTCCGTCGCCGGCGAGACAAAATCGAAGATGAGGACCCGATGTATGAGAGCCTTGGGGTAGTTGTCGCGCAGGTCCTCGAGCTCCTGGTACAGCGCTCTGATGTTCTTCTCCACCGGCTTAGGCCCCTTGCCATTCATGGAGCTCCGTTTGCTGTACGTCACGTCGCCCAGCTCGGTGCCGTCGGCGATGGCGAGGACGGCCATTGGCTCCCGGAAGAGGTCGAACGGCGAGAGGGCGAGGTGCGAGGGAGGAGGAACGTGTGTGATGAGGTCGTAGAGCATTGCGCCGTCGGGGTACGCCAATGGCGAGAACATGTCTGGAGAGGCCTCGCATCAGTTTGTCAAGTCCCGATAAGCAGCGTGTCGATGCATGGCGTATTATGGCGCAAACGGCTCCCGTCTTTCTCTCCGTCTTCCTACTCCTGCCTCTGCGTCTCATTTTCCTTCTCTTGTTATAAATTTCAATCGCTTCCTTGTTCCGTCACTCTTCTCACTCTTCATTGCACTTACTCCTGTTGGGGCGCCCATCGGCGCTGATGTCCCTGAGCTGGACGACATGCTCGGCCTGCAGCCTCTCGGCAAACGACGCAAACCTGGCCGCCTTGATCCTGCCTAGGGGTAGCAGCAGCGCCTTCACCCTCGCGGGAGCAATGGGAAGCAAAGGGTCCAAGCTCATTCTAGCATCTAGAGTCGCTCAAGCATCGTTCGGCGGGCGGTCTCAGGGATGCCCATATAGGCAGGCTGGTCGCGACGGTGAGGGAGAGTCGATGCCGCCGTGGGAGCAGCTGCGCATGTTCTTGGGGGGCGCTCCGGAGTCGTTGAATCGCGGCTCCAGGGCCTCGGGGCGCGCAGACGGGGGGGCAGATTGGAGATTGTCGGGTCGAGCAATCGCCGGGCCGTTGACAATCGAGCTGCTGTGCAAGGAGGGACTGCAGCACAGCACAGATGCTGGTGTCTGGTGTCTGGTCTCTGGAGTCTGGACAGCTTGTCGCAAGTGTCCCACCCGTGACCTCCCCAAACTTCCCCTTCCTTCCCCCCTCAGGCCTGACGCAGTGGAGCTTTAGGAGGGACCAACGGACTGATATTTTTACGTCCCGAGCGAATCACTGGGGCCAATTTCTGGGGATCTGCCCGCCCGCAGCTTTTGGCGGGGGAAGCTTGCAGGTGGTGCTTACCTGACCTTGCTGACAGCACAGCGCTGGAGCCGGGCGGGGACCTCAATCGGCTGCTGAGTCGTAGGGCTGCTGGAGCTCTACTCCGTACTGTAGCTCTAAGTCATGCAGTTGACCATGAAGATGATATTAACCAGGCACGTGCAGTTGGCTCCCGACACATGTAGACAGCTTCTTCCACCAGAAAGGCAAGAGTCTAGAGTCCGTGATGGTTGAAGTTATATCTGATGATCCCCTTCATGTAGTATCCATGTAGTTGAGCGATGGATTGATATCCGTGTCGGCCGAGACGCGGGAACAACCCCTACAACGCTCTAGAACAGTTCACTTACATGTATATGGTCTGTACCTTGGAAACATATCACAGCGACATTCGGTGCTCCTCAATGAAGCACGCAGGTACATGTATCTAATTGGTACAAAGACGCGCAAACATCATACCTACTCATAGCCTTCATTTGTATATCCTTGCGTCTATCAGTTCACATAAGATACTTGCTACTGTAAGGTGTCCAGCCTTGTCCCACGCTTCCAAAGCGATACTCCTCTTCAAATATGCATCCATGCCACGACGTCATGGATGTAGAAGAGGGGAAATCGCGTAGTTCCCGCAACAGAATATATCACAAAACTTGGAGTGCTTCGAGATGACCTTAGAACATCACTTGGATCCGGGAACTTGACGGTATCAGGTGGCAATCCGTGATATCGCCGAACGATGCCCGCCGAAAAGAAAAAGCATCCACTTTGCCGACAGGGAGGGTAGCTAATTTACGGCTTAAACGGAGTACACGTACGGACGACAGTCCGCTCAGATCCGCGATGGGCTATACGTGTATCCGATGCAGCCATCTATGGCAGGTGACAGACGACAGCGAATCTGCGCGGGAACATGTACACAACTAATCTGGACAGTCAAGAATGGCGAGAAATCAATGGCCCGTGTATTATTGATTCTCGATCAATAGTGAATGTAGTCTATATAATGTTTGTTGAAAGGAAATGAAATGAAAGTGAAAACTTTTCCAGCACCGCGTTGTATACTACAGTGAGTTTTAAAACCAAGGATAAAGCGAAGGTGAAGTGTAGCCAAAGGTTGAATGACAATGCTTCCGTCAGCCGGCTCCCCTAGCCCTAGACTTAATATCCAAGAAAACGAAAAGCGGAAAGAAACAGGAAAGAGAGGTAAGCACCGTTGGCTTGAATCAGTATTCTCGCTTTGGGCAATTGGGACTTTTTCCCCCTCCTCAATTCCGTCGTCATGTATCTCAGACGCCATCCGTAGAGGGTCCAGTGGCCGGCGTCTGGCTGCTCGCGGCTGGTGTCTGGCTGGCACCGCGGTTTCTGTCGTCCCTGGCTTCCTCCGTCAACTCGCTCTCGAAAATGTCCACGGCGAGGCTCGCCTCGACGAAATCCTCCATCTCCTCCGTGACAGTCTTGAGCTTCTCCTTGACGGCGAGCGCGCCCTCAGTCCCCACAATGTGCCGCGAAGGCGGGTTCTCGTGGCCCCCAATGGCCGTCAGCGCGTAGATCGTCTCGTTGACCAGCTTGTCGATGGACGAGGGCGGCAGCTTGGGGTAGCGGGAAAAGATGTCGCCCACGGCTTCGCCTGGTTCCAGCGACATGCTGTCCGGCGACGTGGCGGCATTGTCGGCCTCCGGGTTGGCCGGGACCGCCGTGTCGGGGTGGGAGTTGAGGACCGTCGTCAGCATCTCCCGGACGCTGGGGGCCTCGGCGAAGCTGCTGGCGTAGGCGGGGATCTGCGGCGCAAAGGTGATGCGGTTCGTGAGCGACTGGATCTCCTTGTTGGGCTGCACGATGGTGACCTTGATGTTGAACGGCGCCACCTCGTATGCCAGGGAGTCGCAGAAGCCCTCGAGGGCCCACGTCGCCGCCGTGTACATGGACATGTGCGGCGTGCCGATGTGGCCCCCGGTGCTCGTGAGGACCATGATGTGGCCGGTGTGTTGCGCCCGGAGCTGCGGCAGGGCGGCCTTGATGAAGTTGACCTGGGAGAAGAACAGGGTCTCGAACTGGTCCCGGGCCAGGCTCTGGGTGGCGAGGTTCGTGGACAGCTCCTCCACGGTCCCGACAACGGCTGCGGCGGTTAGCCAAACATGATCATCTCATCTGCTGGGCGCGTGCTCGCCCTGCCTTGCTTGCTTGCTTGACGACATACCTTCCGACCGACAGCACAAGAGAATATCAATTCTGCCAAAGACATCGACGGCCTCGGCAACGGCGGCGCCGCAGCCGCTCATGGTCCTCCCATCGCATCGAATGCCGCGGATCCTCTCCTTCCATCCCTCCCGGTCCTTCCGCCCACTAGTGCACTCGTTGATGAGCTCGCGAAACTCGGCACTTCTCTCCTCGTGCTCAATCTCCAGGGGAGGGAAGCAGGCCGCGACATTGTCGCCGTGCGACAGCAACTGCCGGATCAGACGCACGGCCAAGGGTGAGAGCGATGCCGTCAGGAGCCACGTTCGAGGCGAATTATGGGTCGCTGTCGGGCTCTCTTGGTCAGCCATCATTGGTGCTTATAGTTTGTCCTTTCGAGAACATTGTACGAAAGGGACGCCAAGGGGGGATGGAGGGCAGTCGGGACTGATCAGCTGGCAGAAGTCGCAGGCATTTGTAGTGTGAGAGAAGTAAGATGATGATGAAGAAGAAGAAGAAGAGAAGGGGGGACAGGAGAGAGGGCGTGAGAGAAGGAAAATGTTTTTGAGATGTGTAAATCGGGTCCGGCAGGCTAGGTGTCGGCGAGGGTGGTGAAGGGAATAATAACACGAGATTCTTGGGAAAGAAAGGGCAAAAAAAATCTTTCATGACCCTCTCGGAATTTAAGAAAACCATTTTTGAAGTGACATCAATTGAAGTTGTGTCTCTGAAAGCATGGAATTGAAGGCCATCACAAATCAGGGCAAGTTTCCATCTCCAGCGTTGGACAAGAGAAACAGCCAGTGACGGCATCGTCACAGAAAGAGGGCGTCGAGCTGTACACAGCCCGGGCGGTTGCCGCAAAGGACATGGACCTTAACCCAGACAGCTGCGTGTGATTTTGGGCAATGCAGGGCTAGTGAAATACGTGTATAGAAAGCAGATGCAGGTGGTGAGGTGATGCGATCAAGATCGTGATCAGATCAATGAATGCTCAAGGGGGCTGCACTTACGGAACACGGCCGGAGTCACGTCCAGCAGGCGGCTCTGGCTCAGCAGGCCATAGCGCTGGGGAGCAGGCTTAGGCGGCTGCGCAGGCCGGTTGCCGGTGGACATGGTGCTGAGCTGTAGGGCGTCGCTCGCTGGATTAGTCGTGCCGCCTGCACCTGCGGACAGCAACACGCATGTAAGCCGGGCCACCACCAAAGGAGGGAAAGCAGCGACGGCGAGAGGCGAGGATGCGAGGTGAACGACAACAGAGCAAAGAGAAGAGAATGAAGATAGTAACGTCTGAAAGAGAGTATGAAGGAAATCAGAGAGCAACAAACAAGTACCAGAAAATGAGGGTGAGGCACTTTGCAAGGAAAGACCAGAACTGGGGTGGAAGAGCGCAGAGCCATATGTACTCAATGCCATGCCCAGCAGCAGAGGTACACAATAGAGTGTAGCTCGCCTGCATCGTCCCTCTCCTCCCGCGACTGAATCGTTCAGCTAGGCTGCGTCTTGCCTAACGGCATGTGCCGGGCTGGAGAGCGGCGATATTCACGTTCAGGACCGGACGGATCAGCCAGTGACGGCCCCCAGTGCCTGCTTAGATCATGACGTCCGGCCCCAGAGCGGACGTGTAGCCTGAATCCATCGCCATAGATAGGACCATAGCTTCTTGTCCTGGCCAGTTTGTGCCCATGATCTATGTTGGTTACGCCCCCACCAGACCGGACGACCTCGGGCCTATACTTGTACATGTAGCCGGTGATACCAGGCCCGTTGTCGGTCCACGCCTCTCGGCCGCCTTGTAGGGCTGGTTTCATACATAGTAAGCTCCATCTAATTGGGATTTTGTCTATGAAGCTCTGTGTCATGACACGCAGAATATGCCAGAAGAGGCGCACGCATGCGCCTGGAAGGCAACAGACAAGAAGAGTTGAATGGCGTGGTTTCAGCACATGGAACATAGAGTTTGTCCTTGAGGCAAGACCTGACTCGGAGGTGTAGCCGTTGGACGTTGTTTAACCATCGGCGACTGGCGGAATAAGTAGATGTCATCTCACAAGCTTCAAGCACGAAGTACACGCCATGTACTCCATCTCCCGTTTGTCTGCATCTGCCGGGACGGGGGCCCACGAGAAATACATGAGACGGAGTGCCTTGGCCACGAACGAAACGTCTAAGCCACTGAGTAGTACATGTAGCTTTGGTCAGCTCCTACCATAAAAGCCAGGTACCTGACGGACGGACAGGGTCGGATTGTTTCGTTCGCTGATAAGGTAGGCGTCCCCCTTCGTTCTCGTCAGCCTTGTTTCGACGACAGGTCCGCATTTGGCAACTCTGGGCTGTGGAATCAGCGGTACCTCCCGCGCGCGCTTTGCCACCGGAGGCCCCATGCGCGGCCGACGCTGCCGAACACTCCAGGTTCCGGCCCGGGCTCGGTGCTGGCGGCCGAACAAACGACTACCTGGTCACATCCACCTGGACCTCAGAGACATTTGATGACAGCGGACTCGCGAGCGCATGCTTGTATAGACTGGGGGATGGTATTTTAGATATGAGCAATTTTTCTGCACTGACCGCAGAGTGTTTCCTGTGGCAACAGACGCCGACAAGTTGAATCACAGATTCGAGGCCCTGCGGCTCGCCATATGCCGCAATTGCGGCTTCAGCGCCGCTAATAGAACATTGGCTCCGGACCAGACGCCCTAATACAAGGCGAACCCCCGAGCTTCCTCCCATGCCGCCAAAGCGCCGCTTAGATTGAACACACGAAACGGCGTCACGAAGAGCGTTCAGCTGACTGAGTCAACCTCACTTCGGCAGGGATATATGCGCTCAAGGTTGAACATTGGGTTGCACTGCTGCGCCGTGTTACCATCATCTCAACCTCGAGGAAGAAATTGACGATCCATTGATTCCGTACGATTCTGCAGTTCTACGGCAACGAGGGAAGCTAGCGAGGCTCCGTGTGTCAATCTGGCGGCATCGTGGCGACAGGACATGGCCGTCGACCCCTTAGGCGAGTCTTAGTTCATCATTACAGGCGACTCCCTAGACCCGAGACTGGCTCAGTCCGGCTCTCGCATGTCGCATCATGCACCCCTGATTGGCCCGCCCGGGACCCCCAGACAGATATGTCAGCAGGCACAATCAATATCAAATCAACCACGACGGGACAAACAGCACGACTGAGGGAAAATAAGCGTCTGATGGTAATGGGACTAGAATTCAAAAGCACGGCAAGCAAGAAACGTCTGAGCACGCTACGTAGATCCACCCGTCTTCCATGCGTCCGTGAGCCGAGCATCAAGCGCCACGGAAAACAAGGAGAGAGGACCCTTCAAGACTTGATGTCTGCCCGCTCCTCCCGAATGCTATCCGGGTGGCCGAGTTCGGGCTCAGCTTCCACCTTCTTGACGAGCTCCGTGACGCCAAACAGGTCGTCCATGTGCTCCAAGCTAAGACCCTTGGTCTCAGGCACGAAGAACCACACAAAGATGCCCATGATGAAGCAAAACGTTCCAAACATGAAGAACATGCCCTGATTGGAAGGAACCGAGTCAGCACACAGATCTTGGGGTTTCATTTGGAGAGATATAACTTACGTAGCCCGCCTTGCCCATGGTCGTCTGCATGGTGAGAACGGCTGTGGATCGGTTAGCGCATGTTTCCAAATTGTTGAATGCTGCAGTGGCATGGCAAAAAGGGGGAGGCGGCCGGTGGCTTACATCGCGCACAAACAAAGTTAAAGAGCCATTGAGTGGCGGCGCCAATGGCCACGTTCATGGCACGGAGTCGGGCAGTGGGTATCTCGCTGACCAGGATCCAGCAGACGGGGCCCCAGCCGAATTGGAACGACGCAGCCCACAGATAGATGCAGGTGATGGCAACATATCCAAACGCCGTGACCTGTTACGGGGTTAAGAGCATGCGGGTCAGCCAACAATTCTGTCGAGGCGACATCGAGACAACGGAGGCGGACAGCCCAATGCATCCGTTTGCGGGATTGATACTCACAGGTTGTCCAGCAATAGGGGGCTGAACTCGTCCGTAGATGCCAACAATGTACAGGAAGATGCCTTGGGCTGCGGCCGTCCACAGCAGACTCCAGCGTCGACCGAGCGAATCGGCCACGAAGACCAGGAAGACAGCGCAAGCTGCCGTCTTGACCACGCCATAGACTCCAGTGGCGAACAACGACGAGTCATTACCAGTCATTCCAAGGTTAGTGAAGATTTGAGGAGCATAATAGTTCTACAACGTCCATTGTTAGCATCGTCCCTTGCAAGTCCAACAACGCCACGACAGCGCCAAGGGTCAGGGCCTTACAATGGCATTGACACCAGTCATTTGCTGGAAGATCATGAGGAGGATGGAGATGACGGCTCGATTTCGGTTGCCAGGGATCGTCCACATCTCCTTAAGAAGCGTCTTGAAGGTGGCGTCTCCAGTCAGGCGTCTCTCATGCTCAAGCTGATCGGCCATTTCCTGGATTTCGTTCTGTACGTATTCCGAGTCGGCAGGCAGACTATACACCCCTTCCTGTCAGACAATTTTCTCTGAACACGGCTCGTGGTTCTGATGACCCTTACCCTCGAAGCTTCACAAGGACTCGCGTGGCCCGGTCCCAATCGTCTCGTCTGGCGCACCATCTCGGGCTGTATCCGGGATTAGTCTTTGCTAGGCTCTTGATACCGAGGCCATTAGGGGATTTACGTACCTTTCAGGAGAAACGAACATGCCAACCATCAAGAAGCTACGTGGCTGTCAGCATGCGGACTGGCCGCGATTCATGGATATCTCATGTACTTACACGGCAGGCAGAGCTTGCAAGGTCAAGGGCACAATGTAGATGGCCGGGGCTGGGACGTGCAACAGGCATCCGTAGTTGACCCTAAGAGGGGATCTTTGTAAGCTGATCGTGATCGAGAAGCACATGCCGAGCGAGGGGATCGGGTTTTTCCATACCAGAAGGCGAGCATAATGCCAAAGACGTTGAAGAGCTGATAAAAGGCTATTTCCGATCATCTTTGTCAGTATAGCTTCTTGCATGCAGGCTCTGGTGTTGTTGGCAGAGGGGGATGCTGTTGGCAAAGGTACATGGACTTGTAGAGGTCGGAAGGTGAAGTCGTAGGGCGGTGACCCAGGGCAGATAGAGTTATGCCTGAGGTTGGGACGGAAGTATATATTCAAAGTGTTTCGTGTCATCCAAGGTCTCAAGCTCGCTGCTCTGCTCTTACCTGTCAAGCCACCTCGAATGGCACGAGGCGCGCACTCGGACACATACAACGGAGTCAATGCTGATGCAGCACCGATTCCAAGACCAGCAATAAATCGACCGACATACATGACAGCCAGCGTGCCCTTGGCGGCTGATGCAGCCTGGAAGACGATGCCGATGATGGTGAGAAACCCAGCGGCGATCAAGGCGAATCGGCGACCATAGCGATCCGTGACCCAGCTCGTGAAGAAGCACGCGG
The DNA here is from genome assembly GCA_023628735.1 of Trichoderma sp. PF4103. Lineage (NCBI taxonomy): Eukaryota > Fungi > Ascomycota > Sordariomycetes > Hypocreales > Hypocreaceae > Trichoderma > Trichoderma sp. PF4103. Next base: position 250,689 of record JAMAKC010000039.1, on the reverse strand, counting down.
CAAAGCAGCCTGCCTGCAACGTTGAGACAATGTTCTGGTTCATGTTGGACTTGGCCTTGGTCGAGCTGTCTGCATAATGGAACTTCTCCTGGAAATCAGGCATGGTCAGGACGCCGCCGATGGAACCCGTGTCCCAGCCGAACAGCATGCCGCCAAAGCACGCCGAGAAGACAAGGGTGAAGACACGCCATCCATAGATTTCGTCGGGATCGGTACGCATGGCATCGTTGCGCACGATGGCGCGCAGGAATCTGGATGTTACGCCCATGGTGGCGGCGTGTTATAGTCGGATTGGCTTATGCCTAGCTGATGGACCCGACGCGGCAGTTGTCGTTGGTGTTGAGCCTGGAGTTGACTTAGGAACACCAGGTTGGACCCCAGGGAAGACGAAATGTTTGTCCTCTGCAAGTCTCGGGGTTTCGGTCTCTGGGCTTGAACAGCGAATTGAGATGGACGACTCCTGGACCAAGACAGAGCCGTTGGATTCACGAGGAGACGGACAAGGAGGCAGGAGGAGAAAGACACGGGCGGACGAGGTCGTGCGACGCTGATATGTACTATTTGCTGAGACAGCCGGGGACGGGCGACCCGCTTCTTGGGCTGGAGAGCAGACCCTGGTCGCTCTCAGACGAGAAACATGCCCAAAGGGCAAATGCAAGCGAAAGGAGCAGGCTAGAGCAACCCCCCCAAGATGCACGGAGCGATCAGACGAGTAAAGCGGCCGGTCCCCGATTCCCCAGACTCTCGAGGGGGGGTGGACACCTGGAAGCTCTTGGCCATCAAGCACCGGGTGGAGAGAAGCGATGATCTGGTTGTTGGCTATACATCATACCTCATGGCTCACGGCTGGTACTTGCGGTCAAGTGTGGGATGCAAGAGGGAAGGCTGTGACGAGCGGTGCCGAGATGCATGATATTAGCCGTTGAGGGTGGCATCAACTGCAGACTGCGTACGCATCCACGGAATACAGGAGAAACGAAGACGACGGAGTTGGCTACACGGCATTGTTCTATCGCGCATGGACGTTACACAGCGGTCGCTCACCAACACGGCTTATACGCTATTCAGCACGCATATCTTTCGATGAGCGAGGCCTTCGTTGGAAAGACTCTTGGAAGGAGGGGAACACGAGAAAATGGGCTGTCTCTCCCATGGCCGGCGCCCTTTTTGGTCGGCCCTTTTGCCCATGTTCCTTGCTCGATTTCTCTGTCCTGCGAATGGGCGATCAACCGGTCCTAGCGATCCACTGGCAACGACTCTCCTCCTTTGCCTTCACGAATGACAGCACGGAACGTTGTGTCGTGTTGGTCAAGTACTGGGTAGGGGGCGGGAAGCTGAGCGCCTCGACGCAACCATTGCCGCAACAGAAAACAGCCCTGTATTTCTCGCATGGACTAGCAGTGCCCTGAGCACAGCAGCCTGAGGCCGGGCTGTGGTCCCTTCAGCCAAGGCGCTGCCTCACCCGCCGTGGAGCGCCATTGTCTTAGTGCAGAAGACGCGGGCCGGGATCCATGGCTTCGGCTCTGCATTGAGGAGAATCTCCCAGCGGAAGAACCACGTCCCACCAATGAACGGGCGACTGACCGCCAAGCACGACGGCATATCAATCTCGTGATGACGGAGGGAAAGGCTCGGATCCAACAAACAGAGCGTGATGACAGTTTGGCTTGCTGGCCATCAGCGGTACTTTACTGGACTTACATGGAATGCCGAGTGCATGGAGCGGCCGGTGTCCCCTCCCCCGGATTTCCCTCCAGCCCGTGAGGGAGCACCACCACGAAATACTACATGCTTCTCCTGTTTCGACCTTTGTGCTACGGCATGCCCTACGACTGACTCAGACGCGGATCTTCGGGCACAGCCAGGCCATGTGGTCTTACCATGCCATGCTTCTTCTATCTTTGACTTCTTCAGCAACTGAGGACAGTGAGCAGGGGGCCGTTCACTTTAACCGTCTGTGGGGCCGTGAGGGTGGGGTGAATGGAGGCGGAAACGTTTAATCTTCTGGCCTTCTTTTCATTTTACCCTTTTGTCGTTGCTCCGCGCTGGGTTGGGCCATTGATTCGTCTTCTCCAGATTTCTCCGCATTTTGCGTTGGACGGCGCCAATCCATCGAGATACGCTATTGCTAGCATCACCTGGACTGGACTCGAGCCCTTTACATCAGACTATTATATCCGTACACGCAGCCCCTCATCGAGAGTTATACTCGTACATACTGGGCGCGAGACGGCGGGTCGGCGGATCCAAAGAAGCCAGCTCCGGGAGCTCCAGTGTGTGTCAGACACACCAGAGAGCAGCCGTTACAATGATGCAACCCTGTGCGCACCTGCCAGGCACCCCTGGTAAGCTGCTGAGGCCACCTGTGTGAGAGGTGGGAGAGATATTCACGAGGCTGTGTGATGCTCAGAAATGCCTGATTTCCTTCACATGGGGGAGGGAGGCTTCCGGGTGGACCCAACCTGAGCTGCTGTGATTCATGGGATTTCACTCCTCAGCCTCTCCGCCATTGACTGTCGACTCACTCACTGTTGAATCGCCGAAGCAGTATTGCAGCACGTTCGGCAGGTCACATGCGACAGATTTACATCAAGCTGCGTACGAAAGAACGGCCCCCCCCTCGCCTGTTTTTTGGTGGCTGACGCTGCAAAACACGGTCTATGGCATAAGGCTACTACTGTGAAGCTCAAGGTAGCACGGATGCATGCAAGTACAGATTTAGGTGTAAGTCTATTTCTACGCCTTGTCCCCTCAGTGGCCACGTCCCAGTTGAATCAGGCAGAACCAGCCAGGCCCTGTTGGGCCATGCTCTCCCATCGTTTCTCGTCAAACTAGCTCCGTTCACGTGGGGAGAGAGCCATGTCGCGAGGAGATCACAGCCAGATGCGGCCACGCTCGGTAGTGTTACATCCCGCCATCTGCTGCCATCTCCTGAAGCAGCCAGTTGGGGATCGCCGGTGGGCTCTTCCACCCATCCAGATAGCTCTCTTTGGGCACGCCGGGGCCGGCTGGTTTGGCGTAAACGGCGGAGACATACCACACCCCTTGGCCCTGTGGGATCGTGTGCTGCAAGGTCGGTATAGTTGTCCGACTCTCCATGAGGTTTGTGTTGGGATCGGCGTTCACAAGCATGGCTTGCCGCTGTCCCTGAGGTTCTAGAGCCTTGATGCCCACAGCTCCGGCATCCGGGGCCACGGCAAAGGCACCATTGAGCCCAGTGTCCCAGCCAGCCGGGGTGTTGGTGTCGTAGTTGCCAATGATCTTGGGGCTGGTGCCCTCGCACTTTGACTCGTCGTATAGCTCCAGGTATCTTCCATTCTCGGAGTTGACGTTGCGGATGGCAAACGAACCATCTGCGGTCATGACCTCTCGGCCAGCCTGGATATGATGCACCCGGAGATGCCAGTTTGGCGTGCTCTCAACGGGAGGGATCAACAACGTCTTGATCTTGACATCAGCAAAAGGCCTCCAGATCGAAACCAGGATTGGCTGGCCAGCTCGCTCCTCGACAGCGGCGTATTCGGACAGTCTCCTCGTCTTCCAATACTCGCCGCCGTCGTCCGAGAGCCCCAGCTGGGATGCCAGGGCATACTGCTCCAGGGAGAAGAGGCCGGATGGAACGGAGTAGCCAAAGGCGCTGCTGTAGGCGAAGCCTCCATACTTGGCATGAGTGGCCTTCATGGGGTAGCCACACGCTTGGCCCGAGGAGAGGAGCATGCAATGTCCACCAAGGTAACTGTGGACAGCCGCGGAGAGAACCGAAGAGTTAGCGAAAGGCGCTTTCGAGGCACATCATTGGTGGATAAATGAGGCTGCACTCACCTTGTAATGTGACCTGGCTGCCGTATCGCCTTGATCTTGGGGATCTGGGGGCTGATGGGTTCCTCCTTGGACGTCCAGAAGGGGTGCTCCTCAGGGACCGCCAGGCAGATGAAGGCTAAACATGCCCAATACTGATCGTCGTTTGGCAGCAATTAGCATGAGGCTTCCTCTTGATGATGCCGAGATCTTGGGTTGCATCAGTGTTACTCACAGGACTTCCGGGGCTGTTGTAGTTCTCGGTAATCTGTCATCCAGTTCAATCGAGCAAACGGTTAGCGACCTGACACCGAAAGCAACACGGGACCTGCATGAGCAGCCATTCAGAGCAATAATACGTACATACATGGTCGGGTAGGAAAACCCGAGGGACAGCGTCCCACTCGACGTCCAGATGTCATTCTGCGTCTGCCACCATCTCAGATTGCGGAGGACGACCCCCTTGACCATTCCCCACGTCAGAGGGGCGGGCAGGTCTACGTCGGCGTAGGCCAGGGCGCCCCAGAAGGACACCATGGCGAAGCGGTAGACTAGACTGCGGCCAAAGGGGATGGCTCGGCCAATCTCGTCGTGGTAGTGGATGAGGTCGAGGGCGGCGATCTGAGCACGCTGCTTGAACTCCTTTGCACGGGCGGGGTCTGATTCGCCGGCGAGTTTGGCGTAGAGCAGCTGGAGGAAGTGGATTGCGAAGCTGGAGGAGTAATAGTCCATTTCTATGGAACAAGCAAGGGGCGTGAGTGATTGGACAATGGGTCAAGGAGGTCTGAGAGTCGAAAGAAAGGGGGAGTGGAGTGGAACTCACGATGAATGCCCTCAGGACCGTCGTTGGACCAGCCTTCTCCTCGATAGAAGGTGTTGAGGTGCTCAATGTCGCTGTCGAGCCGATCTTGGGAGTATTTTGCTCCGTTCTGCTTGAGACCGAGGTTGGCGAAGACGCGGAACCAGAGCCAGTTGGTGTTGGGCATGCTGCGGGATACAGTCAGTAAGTGGCATGATGAGGAAACCCCCTTTCGAGTATTCTTCTCTGTAGAGCGCTGACATACTTTTTCTCGTTGATGGAGTTTCCAAGCCAGTTCTCGACGTTGACGCGCTCCTTTTCCGAGAGACCCTTCCATATCTCTGGTGCTACTGCAAGTGCGTATCCTATACAACGCGAGGTCCTGTCAGTCTCATTCAAAACATTCATCATCAAGTGCCAGAACTGTCTCGCTTACCCAAGGGACACATCTCCACCATCCGCTGGTCATTGTCGCGAGGATACCCCCAATACTCGGGGCTCTCCGGATCCGTCCCGGCCCTGATGCCCTGAATCCACCACTCGGTGCCGCGATACTCGCCGCCCCCGGCCAGCAGGCACGCCAGCCCCCAGAGGGGGCGGCAGAGGCCCTCGATCTCGGACGCGGTCTGATCGAAGCGGACGGCCGTGGCGCCGGGGCACTTGACGCGGGCCTTTTGCGGGGAGAAGAAGGGCTCGAGGGGGTCGAGCAGCGTGCGGAGGAGCTCCTGGACGGAGGCGCGGTCCGTGAGGGGGACTTGGGTGAAGGGGTGCTTGTCGTTGTAGCCGAGGGAGAGGGGGGCCATTTTGTGTGGTGAGCTGGCCTTGTTTGTGAGTGAGATTGGGGGGGCTTGCTCTGGTGGTGCGATTGAGGGATTGGATTGGTTTCTGGACGCTGTTTACATGGATGAGTTTTGGCAAGGCTTTTATTTAGTCTTTTGATACAAGGTTTGAAATTTCTCTGATAGGTGAATCATACGAAAAAGACGGCTTAAAAGGGCGTCGCAGAAGTGCTCAGGAGCTCATGCAAGCTCTTTTTTGTTCGGACTCGATTGAGCCGAATTTGGGTGATATCAGACTGCGGCATCACGAATGAGGGGCAGGATGGGGTTGCGTGTGGGGATGGGGCGAGAGGAAGAGGAGAAGGCAGTCAGAGCTCCGGAGTAATACAGCTTCTCGAACATGATGCTCTCCTGCTTCAAGGAGTTCATGTCTCATAGATGTACAGAATCGGTGTTGATATGTTGATGTGCATTAATTCTTCCTCTCTCCTCCTTTCTCACTCGGTAGATGATCGATATACGCTATTGGATACTAGGTATTTACGTTGATATGACCCGTAAGGAATATACGGAACAACGAACAGCTAGACTACATGGCTTAAAGGTACGATACAAGGGACCCGAAGCTACGAGTTGCTTGGAAGCTGCGTGGTCGTCGATCGTCGTTGGGATGGGGCTTTGGGGTTTATGGTCTACTATACCGGCTAAATTGGAGGGTTAATCTCTGTCTGCGTGGGGTGTGCATGTCGTAGCTTCTACTACCACAACTGTCATTGTCGTGAATGTGACGGAGGGGTATTTCAGGCTTCGGGGAATGAGCCGACAATTGGAAATGTACATGGATATTCTAATGTGATTGGAAGATCTCGTATGAGCATTGGGAATGACAGGTTCTTGTGCATTGTCGTTGCTTATGACATGCAGCCTGAAGTGGTTGAGGCGAGTGCGCGACAAGAGAACATACAATGATAACGGCAGCGCAGGAGTAAATGGGATACAATGTATTCAAGTAGCCCTTGAGCAGACCTTGGAGGAATCTCACGAGCCACGTGAGGATGAGGTTGTGTGAATGCAAGAGAACTGTGAGAGAGAATGACTCCCAACACCGGAAGCGAGGTGGTTCTTCCTAACGAGCATATCAAAGGAATAAACCAAGTCAGAACATCTTTGAAGTGGTCCATCATAAGATAAAATATCCTAGAATTACTAGGGATATATATCGGCGACTTTGCAGAGACAGCGTCTTTAAAACTATGCGAAGGCATATGCTACCCTAGAGCTCTATATGTGGTATTTCATGGCAAATCAAACGCTACATAACCTGTTTTCATCTTAACAACCCCCGACATGATGTAAATTTCATCGAGTCATCTGTCTTTCTCAAAACAAACCAGAACGGAATTGATTGCCTTATCTCTGTTCATATGATATCAACCTAGCACCTTCCAACAAAATGGCGACTTCTCTAACCCTTCCAACTCATCTCAACACGCCTTGAGCAAGCAACACACGCACAACCAGCCTCTTCGCAGCCTCGCCCTCATCTTTCATCATCAAACCACGCAAAATGTCGGCAACAAGCCCAGCACCGGCCGACGAAGAGCCAACGCCAAGACCAGAAGCAAACGCAGAGCCAGAACCAGCCAAGGCCGAAATCCCGCCCTCCTCAACGTTGTCGTCGCTCTCCGAGCTTGAGTCGCCATTCACGCCTGCGCGACTGCGGCGCAGGGTGACTCCCACGCAGCCCGTTATTGAATCGCCATCCAAGAGCGAGGCCAAATCGATCCCCCGACGGCCAAAGAGGAAAACACCAGCAAAGAAGAAGGCGCCCAAGAAGTCGAAATGGGACGCCGAGAGTATCATAAAGGATCCAAAGTCGCCTCTGGCCACGGCGAATCTGAGGGTTGGTCCCTTCTTCAGATGTTTCTCTGTTGCATCTATCCGCCCTTCAATTGCCTTTTTTGGGATGCTCGTGAGAATTCAGTGAAGAGCCTAGATAGTGGCTGACTCAACGAGCAGAGCATCCTATGCAACCCCATGGCATGGACATGCCTAGACCAAGCCGACAGGGCAGAGATCTTGGCCCTCTTCCCCGACAGAGACCACATTCTCGACGCCGACACGCAGGACGCGCGGCCTGACCTCGCGTCGCTGATGAACGACGACAGCTTCCGCTACGACTGCGCCGCGTACACGGAGAACATTGCGCAGGGCCGGCATGACCCGGAGTGGCTCGCGTCAGCGTGGAGCGCCCACGAGAGGAGGAAGGCGGGCGACTTTGACGAGTTTCTGGTGGAGAAACTGGAGGAGGACTGGGGGGTCGAGATACCGGCGGGGATGAGGACGGTGAGGGGGGTGAATGGGGTTGAGGTGAAGGAGGGGAATGGAGATGAGGAGGAAGACGCGGAGGCAGTTGGGGATGAGGCGAACGTTGACACAGCTGGTGGTGCAAAGGCGGATGCGAGTGGTGCGGTGGTCAGGCAGAAAGTCATGCCGAGGAGGCTGGACGATCAGATGGAGATTGATGAGCTTGCGGGTTAGGTCAATGAAGGAGGATCATTTCGGCTTTGGTCTGGCTTGGGCGTTTATGGAAGCGTTGTAGAGACAAACGGATTGCGCAATTCTACAGCAGGTCTTTTCACAAAGCCAGAAAGGCGTGTTGTGTCAAGGGATCGTATAGCTCGATAATGGCTATAGACACGTCTGTATTTGATGTATAATTTTGCCTCCTTGCCAATGAAACCTGATGCCCTGGTGTCGCACATGTTGAGATTCGACCACCCTTTTCCCAGTTGATCCGAAGACACACGCCCATAAGTACACACACATGCCTTGCCGCATGCACACATACCTACACATGAGCATATCCCATATCGACGCATGCCATGAAAACGCCTCCACTGACCTACCTATGTAAAATACCATCACTTACTCAGCCCTTCACTGGACCGACCAACCCGCTTTGAAACGCAAATTTCCTACGAGGCCTTTGCAAAATCATTGATAAACTGAGCCAGCTTCTGCGCTCCCTCCAGGGTGATGGTGTTGTAGTTGGATGCACGCGCACCGCCGACTGAACGGTGTCCCTTGAGCCCAGTGAGGCCCCGAGCAGCGGCCTGCGCGAAGAAGTCCTTCTCGGCAGCATCGGAATCGCCGCCCTTGGTCACCCTGAAGCAAATGTTCATCCTGGAGCGCACAGACTTGTCCGGCACGACGCGGTACACGTCGGGGTGGGCGTCCAGGGCGCCGTAGATGAGGTCGGCCTTTTGCTTGGAGACGGCCTCCTGGCCGCTGACCTTGTCGGGGTACGTGTCCAGGAGCTTCTTGAGGACTTGGCCGGCAATGTAGACACTTTGGCACGAGAGTTAGCGGATGCTCTCAAGGATATACCCAGGACGTTACTCACTCAAAGATGCTGAGAGTGTTGTAAAGGCTGTTGTTCTTGGCGATGGAGTCGTACTGCAGGATGATGGGCGGGATCGCGAGTCCGAGGTGCCTCATCATGGCGGCCGAGGGCTGCTCCGTGACGGGCGCGATGAGGTTCTTCTTGATGACGACGACGGTGATGCCGGCCGAGCCCAGGTTCTTCTGGGCGCCGAAGAAGATGACGGAGAAGTTCTTGACGGGGATCTTGCGCGACAGGATGTTGGAGCTCATGTCGGCCACGACAATGGGGCCCTCGCCGTCGGCCCGGGGCAGCAGCCGCTGGGGAAACTCCTGGAACTCGACGCCGTCGACCGTCTCGTTTGCGCAAAAGTAGACGAGGGCCGCGTCCTCGGACAGCTTCCAGGTGCTCTCGTCGGGGATGACGCCAAACTTGCCGCCGTTGACGAGGCGGGCGTCGGCGGCGACGTTGACGTGGTCCTGGCCGTACAGCCGGGCCGCCTCGGCCGCGGCCTTGGCCGACCAGCTGCCGGTGATGATGTAGTCCATCTTGAGGTCGTTCTCGACGGCGTCGTGCAGCTGCTGCATCTCGGCCGGCTTGCCGTCGCCCTCCTCGCGCGGCGTGCCGAAGATGCGGCGCCGCCGGTTGGCCACCCAGGCGCCGACGAGGTTGTACGCCGTCGCGCTGAACTCGCCCGTGCCGCCGGCCTGCATGAAGAGGATCTCATAGTCGTCGGGGATGTCGAGGAACGAGGCGAGATCGGCCTTGGCCTCGTTGATGATGGTGTTTGCAATCTCGGAGCGGTGGGAGTGCTCTGGCCGAGCTTCAGTAGCTGGGACTTTTTTTTTTGACCGTTATAACATGATGAGATGGGGGATTTTACCTGCGAGGCCCAGGCCGGTGTTGTTGTAGTTGACGAGTGCCTGGGCGGCCTTTTCGAGGACCGAGGTGGGCAACGGGGCTGGCCCGGCTCCGAAGTAGGTGATTTCGTCTCTGGCAGGCATTTTCGTTGGAAGTCTCTACTCCTTGCCTTGGTGAATTGGTAATGGACGATGGAGAAACGGGCCGTTGGTGAGTGAGTTGGCGGAGTATGAGTGAGCGGCTTGGGGAGGTGAAATTTGAAGCTTGATGAAATCGGCGATATTTTACTAGCACCTACTTATAAGCCACTCAAGCTGCAGCTCTGCGTGAGTCACGGAGACGCTGTGTCTCAATGGCAACCGGCAACGATGCAATTTTTGGAGCAATTTGAGGGTATTGAGAGCTCAAGTGAGTCAAGAATATAAGAACTCTCAAGGTTTTGCCGGAATTCAGGCACGACATATAAATCTTGCATTGACGCCGCCCGACTCCGCACCGGCCGCTCTCGGAGACGTTTGGATGGCATGCTGTGAGCTTGAGCGATCCGACCCTGGCGTCATGCAAATTACATTATATGAGATGCTATAAAGTCTGCAAACGATTGTAGATTTTGCACTTGGAATTCGGAGAGATACCCCAAGAGCCTGTAATCATTCAATTGCGTCCACTAATGAGTGACCATCTTTGAAATGTTTGATGTTGTAGCTCGGTCTCTTCCCATCGTGTCCCCATACAAGCTCCATGCCGATGATGATTTCGTGCTGCAGCAAATGCTGACTAACGCAGCCGCGCCACTTCCCCAGCCACAACTACGTCTCCAGCCACAGCAAGGCGACGAAGCTTAGGTTGCCTGGATCTGGATCTTGGATGCGTCTCCCGCATCAAACCAAGCCTGCCCCAGCTCCAAACGGCCCTCTTTCCCTCTCGTCAGCTGCGCCCGTTGCATAAACAATATCCTCTCTACCTCGACCTCTTCCCCGAAACTTCCAGATCACAGCGAGTCACCATGTTCAGAAACAACTACGACAACGATTCCGTCACCTTGTACGTTTGCCCTGTCCGGACGGGCTGAAAGCCCCTCCAGCTTGCTCCAAGCTTCGCGCAGTAGCTGACCTGCCCTCCCCAGCTCGCCGCAGGGCCGCATCTTCCAGATCGAATATGCCGGCGAGGCCGTCAAGCAAGGATCAGTCGTGGTCGGAATTGCCAGCAAAACACACGTCGGCCTGTTTGCCGTCAAGGCGAGTCTAATCCCAATCTACCCCTCAGCATAACAGCAACAACTGGAAGCGTCCGTGGACTCCCCAAGGCTGACCTGAGTCCCGGGAAAACAGCGCAACGCAGAGGAACTGTCGTCGTACCAGAAGAAGCTTTTCGAGATTGACGAGCACACCGCCATCGCCATCGCCGGCCTCACGTCAGACGCCCGCGTCCTGTCCAACTTCATGAAGCAGCAGTGCCTCGGCCACCGGCTGACGTACGGCCGCCCGATACCCATACACACGCTCGTCGGCATGATTGGCGAAAAGGCGCAGATCAACACGCAGGTCTACGGCAAGAGGCCGTACGGCATCGGGCTGCTGGTGGCCGGCGTCGACGAGAACGGCCCGCACCTGTTCGAGTTCCAGCCGTCGGGCATGACGGAGGAGATGGTGGCGTTTGCCATTGGCGCGCGGAGCCAGATGGCCAGGACATATCTCGAGCGCAACATTGACCAGTTTGCCGACTGCTCCAAGGAGGAGCTGGTCAAGCACGGGCTGAGAGCGCTCAAGGAGAGCTTGGTGCAGGACAAGGAGCTGACGGTCGAGAACACATCGGTTGGACTGGTGGGTCTGACAGAGGGCCCCAAGGGCCGGCCGAGCATCGAGCCCTTTAAGCTATACGACGGTTTCGAGGTCAAGACTTGGCTCGAGAGCGTCAGCGAGAGCCAAGGAGGCGAAGGGGGTGAAGGAGGCGAGGCAGAGGGAGAGACTACTACGGCCGAAGGCATGGACGTCGACAGCTAGACGATTGGTGAAAATGATGAAGTGGGTTGAGGTTACACTGGTGTAGATGACGCATCACTAGAGGCTGCTCGGACAGCGCAACCAGTGAGGTTTGATACGAACGAAGCCATAATGAAAAACGTAAAAGAAAGCAGGGAAATGATACCTAATCATGACATTACTCTCATTATTTCATGACGCATTGAAAACCTGTCTATGGATATATATATGTATATCTCTGAAAACCAATCCTCTATACCGCAGATGAAGAACCACGCAAAGAGGCCATGATGTCCCTAAGAACCAAGGAAAGGAACAACAGAGCCAGACAGAAAGAACAAAAGGCAGAAAAAGAAAACTTCATGAATCGCTGAGTCCCAAGAAGCAGTGGTATCTAAAGCATCCAACCATTCCTCTGGCAGGGCTCAACATCTATATCCTATCCTATCCTTCAAACCCAACGTCTATTGCGTAACCCAACGTCTATTGCGTGCCCCATTCCAGCTTGAACGTGCCCTCGGAAACCTGGTAGTTCATCAGCCCCAGGATGGCGTCCTCGGCGCTGGTGGCGGTGACGAGAATGTCCTTGTTGGGCAGCTTGACGAAGCCCTGCTCGACGGCCTTGTCGACCCACTGGATGATGCCGTCCCAGTAGCCGTTGATGTTGAGCAGGCAGATGCCGCGCTTGTGGATGCCGAGCTGGTTCCAGGTGACGGTCTCGAAGAGCTCCTCGACGGTGCCGTAGCCGCCGCTGAGGGCGATGAAGCCGCTGCCGGGCCCGCCGGCGAAGACCTCCTCGGCCATGAGCTTCTTGCGGGTGTGCATGTCCTTGACGACCGTCGTCCGGCCGTACTCGGACTCGGTGGGCACGTACTGGTTGGCCGTGTTGATCGTCTGGTAGGTGCCGTCGCGCTCGTACTTGACGAGGGCCTCGGGGATGATGCCGTGCACGGCGTCGGGGCCCTTGAGCTTGGTGAGGGTCTTGGCTACTTCGCCCATGAGGCCGACGGTGCCGCCTCCGTAGACTGCGAGCAGGGAACGTTAGCTGTTGTTTGGGGGAATTGGAGAGAAGGGGGAGGTTTTTGTTGGGCTTACCGAGGTCGATGTCGTTTTCAGCCATGACGCGGGCGAGCTCGCGGGCGACTTCGACATGTTCCGGGTCGTTTCCGGCTGCTGAGCCGCAGTATACGCAGATCTTGGTGCGAGGAGTGTTGTTGGCGGTGCCGTTGGCGGTGCCGTTGGAGGAGCCGTTTTGGCCGGTGACGGAGCTGTCGACAGTCATGGTGGGGGTTGTTGATGTTGCGATGATTTGGAGGGTCCGCAAAGAAAGGCGCTTGAAGGTATCGAGGTGAGAACGTGAGGTCGAGGTCGACTGGAGTCTTCGATCGGAAGTAGGTTCCAAGACGAGAACTGTGGTGACAAGAGTCTGTTGAGATAAGGAGATTGGGTGTAGACGCCTAAGGAGTGGTTGGGCGTTAAATAAGCCGCGACAGCGAAAGGAGCGAGGCTACGGCAGGTGTTTGATTCGTGTGCCTTTCAGCAGCAATTCGTTTCAGACTTCTTCGAAAAGAGAGGGCAGAAGAGAGAAAAGTAGGAAAAAGGGAGAGTATAAGTAGGAGATTTGAAAGATACAAAAACAGGTGGCGAGGGCGCGGCTCGATATATAAACTGCTGGGGGCGCGATGACGCTGCACGCGAATTTGCGGTCCAAAGCTCCGGGCGGCGCAAACGGGCTGCCGCTAGTCTCGAGCGCCCCCCCGGCAGCCATCGGCCACCGCCGGCCCCCCTTCAAACAGTATTCACTGGATAGTGACCGAGGATTGGCTGATTGTCATTGGATGAGCGTCTGGCTCGGTCAGGACAGGCCGGGGAGTCATACCTACGAAATGCCGGGGGGCGCCAGTGCGAATGGGGGAATTTCAGAATTGCCAAATTTGCTCGCCGGTGGCCTCGATGGCCCAATTGGCGTCGTCTTGACAGTGTCATGGGCCTTTCGTATTGGATGTCTTCCCCATTGAGAAACTTTGGTGGTGTTTCTTTGTCATGAGGGCATTGGTTTCTGGTTGTCTCGTTGTCTCATTGTGTGCGACTTCCAATTGGACGTCCATTTTGCTGGTTTCACAAAGCCGTGGGTGATCGTTCAGTTGGGGGTTGAGCAGAAAGAACCAAGGAGGTCAGCAGGACAGGCTCGGTCAGAGACAAAGAGCAATTGCAGTCCCAGGATTCGCTGTCGATGAGACAGTTGGCCTGCTGTTGTGCTTAGTTGGACGCCACGCAAATGTGGCCAGGCTTGCTTTGTTCACGCTTCATCAAATCGAGGCTCGATATCTGCATACCGCCATTACATTGTAGAGGTATCACCCATTGCGGCTGAGCAAAGTCGGATTGGCACCAGACGTTGTCCGGCTTGCCTATTAGGTACTAAACAGATAAAGCCAAAGTCATACCAAACTGAGGCAAACTGTTGCACCGATAGCGTGACAACCAACCGCGTACAACGACTCTTCTCACCATGCTTGGGCCCAGATGGCCTCGGAGAAGAGCCTCCAGATGCGTCGCCTGGTCGGTTTGCCTGCTTCTGGTTGAGCCGCATCAGGGGCTGTGAATTAAGGTTTGTCAAGGCCAAATCGAGACTACCAGTCACGCCCAGAGGCTCGGAGCTTCAGAGGCGAACGATTTGCTTCCACCGACGTTAGGCGTGAAGATGTTGTCCCGCCTCTTTCTTACGGGTTCCTCTTCCTTCTTTCTTCTCCGAGTCCCTCTGCTTCTCTCGCCTGGTGCTCTCTCGTGCACCGGCGCCCGCTGCTGATTCGCCGAACCGGTCTGATGGGTCCAACGGCGCCGATTTACTCCGGTCGCCGCCGCCTGGTGCCCCTCAACTTGCCCTCAAGTAACTTTTTGCGTCACACAGTATAGCGGCGGTACTCGTACATGCGCCAGTGATTGCACTCCGGTCTCTTCATGGCAGTCATCGGTCTAGTCCCAATAGGGAAGATGGAGATGGACCTCAGCAAAGCTGCCGTGCTCTGCGAAAGGCCATCTTGCACAATTTGACGACATCAACGCGCAACGGCCTCTCCGTATCTTTTGCTTTCGGGGCGACCAGCTCTTCTCCGGATCACCACCGCACGGCAATTAGGCGTCTGACTCTGCTTGTGTCTTCCGCGACGCAGCTCGACAGTCTGCGCAATGCCCGAAACAGCAGTGCAGCGGCCCGCGGGCCAGGCGGCACGGCGCCAGCAGGACCAGGGAAGCGTAAGTCGAGATGCCTCTCAGTGCATTGAGTGCACATGCCCATCGCTTGTGAATTGTGTGCTGACTTGCTACAATGGTTGCGTCTTGTAGGGTATCAGCATGAACAAGGTCATCATGGGCATTGCCTTCTACTTCGGCCTCAACATCTTCCTCAGCTTCTACATGGCCAAGGACCAGACCGGCGTTGTCACCACCAATCCCGAGACGGGCGAGACCATCGTCGTGCCCGGCAACATGGGCAAGATCCCTCCCTACCAGCTTCGGCCCAAGCACCTCGATGAAGGGGCCACCTACAGACACATTCCCAAGACCATCGCCCCCATCTGGCCCCAGGACAGCTACGTCGACGTCGTCGTCACAATCTCGCCCTCGCCCAACCCCGTCCCGCTGGCCCAGGTCCCTGCCGAGTATGTCGTGCTCAACGAGTCGCGGTTCCACATGAACAACAAGACGGACAAGCGGTCAGTCGACACCACCTTCACCGTGCCGGAGCCCGTGCGGAACAATGGCACGCTCTGGGGTCACTTCTACATTGGACTTTCCGGAAGCGTTCTCGATCCTTATCAGCCCGACTTTGATCCCGGACGGGCGTACCACGTTGCGCACCCTCTCACCCAGTATCTGCCCAAGAAGAAGGTGGCCAAGACGAGGAACCTGCTGGAGGATCTCCCTGCTCCCGCAGCGGAACCGGAAGAGGACACATCTGGCCCCGTCATTGCGAGCTACTATCACCAGAATGCCAGCTTTTCCCTTGTGCCTGGTCTTGGTGTAAAGGACTTGGACACCGTTCATCCGGCGCTCAAGAGGTTCCTCCGCCTCGAGGCAACTGGCGCCCGCGATGGCTCAGGCCAGAACGGATGGTACTGTATGTCGCCACTACATCCCCTGTTGTGTCGTGAACCGAGGAACTAACCGAAGTCTTCATAGACCCGACTCTGTTTGTCAACACGTTCTGGCAGCTCAAGTCCCAGATGACGGTTCTGAACGATACCGTCAAGGAGCTGCCTCTCCACATCGACCTCGACAACATGCCTGGCTGGAAGTTCTATGCCATGGCTGCCGTTGAGCAAAACTCCAAGGAGAATGCTCGCCAAGCTGCCCTGGGTAACCCAGTTCCCGGCGGCGGCGACGGATCGGAGATTGAGATGATCAAGGAAATCTTCATTGACACCAACCCCATCCTGCTCGGCATCACCGCCGTCGTGAGCGTTGCCCACATGATTCTGGAGACGCTTGCCTTTGGATCCGACATTGCCCATTACCGCAAGAAGAAGGACAACGTCGGTATCTCGGTCCGCTCCATCTTGGCCAACGTGTTCATGCAGACGGTCATCTTTTTGTATTTGCTGGACAACTCCCAGAACACCAGCTGGATGATTCTCGGCTCCCAGGTCGTCGGCATCGTCATTGAGTTCTGGAAAATCACCACCGTCGTAAACGTCCGCTTCCGAGAGACGCCCCCGGGCTCGCTTCTGCCGTACTGGTTCGTGTTTGAAGACAAGCACAAGCTCACCGAGACGGAGGAAAAGACCAAGGAGTACGACGAGATTGCCTTCAAGTACATGTACATCCTGGCAGTGCCTCTTCTGATCGCCTACGGCATCTACTCGCTGGTTTACGAGTCCCACAAGTCGTGGTACTCGTTCGTCATCACCACACTTGTTGGCTCTGTCTACACCTACGGCTTCCTGATGATGGTGCCCTCGCTGTACATCAACTACCGCCTCAAGAGCGTGGCGCACATGCCCGCCAAGGCCATGATGTACAAGTTCCTCAACACCTTCATTGACGATCTGTTTGCCTTTACCATCAAGATGCCTTTCCTGCATCGTCTGGCGACGTTCCGAGACGACATCATCTTCTTCATCTACCTCTACCAGCGCTGGGCCTACAGGGTCGACTACACTCGCGTCAATGAGTTTGGCCAGGGCGGTGATGATGACGAACCCGTTGCTGCCGAGAAGAAGAAGGAGGAGGGGGACAAGGACAAGGCTGCTGCGACCCAGGAGGCTGCGGTCCAGGACGCGGTTGGGGAGAAGGAGGGCGCCACGGCGACTGGAGCTGATGCCGGACAGGCGACGAAGAGGAAATAGTCGTGCTTCCATCTGACGATCTCTTTGAATAGCATAGTACGACTTGTTCATACTGCATGTTTATCCTTGGGTTGCTTTTTGAGGTTCATAGCAGCCAATCAAACTCGTTCAGCAAGGGAAATTGCGAGGGCCAACATGTGCTATCGGCTTATTATGCGATTTTAAGGTTGATGCCGAAGAGATAAAAATAGCTGGATCGCCAGGCACATGTACGTACGGCGGCACTAGCACGAGCATCAGCCGAGCTGTCAAAAGGTCAAAAGGCAACTCCAACTCCTCGGTGAGGCCTCACGCCTGGATTAGCTCGTGGCTGTTGTCTCAGGATGGACAAGCTACAGAAAAGGGAGGGGGGGAAACGCTTCAGGTTGGCCAGCTGTCGCGTCTTTTTCGCTTTCGCCAATACGAGCTGACGGACGCACCAACAGCCCTGTTTTTGCTGCCAGTGATGGCTTCCATCAGCCCTATGGGGTGGACAGTTGGCGATAGCACGTATGTGCCTTTACCTACATACTAGAGTCCTTCCAAACCACCAATACATCATTCATCATTCTTCGTTGCTATTCTTCTCATTCTCTACCTGATAATGGCGTCATCAAACGTGCATGAATAATACATACATCTTCACTGAAGATGCTCGGCATGGGCAAGAGTCGGATGTCACAGCGTCCAGTCGCGAGAACCCCTGCAGAACTTCAGGGATCCCTGCATCGTCTTCATGGTCCCAAGACGCCGGCGCCCCTTCCAGCGCCATTTGTCTTCCAATTCATGTCCACAGGTTTCCCCACAAGACCGCCGCAGGCCTCCAACCAGAGCTCGCAACAGCGCATTGAGCCCGTCTGATAATACTCACTCAGAGGGTTCCAGTGCTCCAGCGCCGTCGGGTGGCCTGGGCTCTCTAACTACTAGCCCGACTGTAAAGCGCTCACCTGCAGTGTTCTTCCGGCGACAGCCAGACCGAGCCATTCTTGCATCTCCAACACTTCCCCGAGCTTGTCTCTCTTCCCTGCTCAACCTTCGTTGCTCGTCTGCTGCTCCCTTTTTGCTTGGCCGCCTTCTGCCTGTCATCTTGTTCTTCTTCTTCTTCTTCTTCCTTCGCCTGTCCATTCCTTCTGCTTGTTCCGCTGAGCAGCGTGCGTCATCCGTCCTGCGTCTCCGTGTATCCCTTGACCCCCCGTCTTGTCCCGCATTCCCCTGCCTTGCCTTGCCTTTGCCTTGTCCATTCGATCCCTTTCCGCCATAGCCTCCGGTCCACCGTTTGCAGCGGCGCAGCACAGCCTCGCGTCTCGTGCGTCTTTGCGACTCAGGCCACCCGTCCGGGGTTCGACGACCGAATGCCGGCCACAGCCACAGCGCTCCGTTGAAGACTGCACGGCCCGTTATCCATTACCCCTACGAACGTACCTTGATAGTAATAAACGGCCCTCGACCAGCGCTACGTCATCTTGTCCGCGTCCTCTTCCTGTCTCTGTCCAGTTCTGTCCTGTCCTGGTCTGCACAGAAAGCTTCACCCAACCGTGGAGCATCTTCCCCCCCATGCGACGCGCCCGTCGACGGGTGCTCTTCGAGGCCCCTTGACGACCGTCTGTGTCGATTCATCTCTCGTCTCTCGTCTCTCGTTTTCTCGATACATAAATCAACCGGCCGCGCCTGGTCTGCCGTGTCACACGCTGTGCGTTCCTTCGTTCCATCAGATTCCGGCCTAGCCAACCTGCTCGCTCATTCAGCTGCAAGGCGGGGTTCGCATGCCAACGACAACCACCCGACATCCTTTCGTTTCCCTCCTCATCAAAGCAATGGGCGTCTTCGACTCGGTCGGGACACTGCTGGCAGACATTGCGAATCTCATTTCCGACGGCCAGCGAATCCTCAGCTTCTCCGACAAGCGCCATTGGGGACAGGACGAGCGCGAGCAGGAGCGTGCGCTGGATGCGGTGCTGGACGAGGCGAGGAAGGACTTTCAGGAGCTCGGGCCGCTGGTCAACGGGCGCTCGCAATACGAGCACGACCGCAGACGTGAGAAGTTACCCTATGCTGGGACATACGGTTCGAGCTGACTGCTGGATTGGCTAACATGGATTGCTGCTGCTAGATGATTCAATAGAGGAGTTGCGCGCGATTCGGGCCAAGTTCCAGGCATTGACGGATAAGCTCAAGGACTGGAGTCGATCCGGCGGTCCCATCGATCCCACCTGGGTGCGCGAGACACAGTCGCTCAAGCGGGAGCTACATCGGGCTCAGTGCCGAGCGGCAATGCGAGTATTCACATCGGCGCGGGAGGCGTCGCAACTGTGTCTGGGGGCCTACATCGTGCAACGGCAGCAACGCGCCCCTCTCCGCAACTCGAGGACCGGAGACAAGCCCGACGAAGGCTCCTACCAACGATATTATGCGGAGGAACTTCTGGCGTGCAAGAGCGTGGGGACATTTCAGCGGTTTGGAGAGCAGGATATTGCGTTTGTCTGCGACTTTTGCGACGGGCACCTTGTTTGGGAGGATCTGGAGCGCATGCCGACGCTGCGGACGTCTACTCAGGCAACGCCGCCCGGCTCGTCGAATGCGCCGGTATCGTTGCTGCCAAACGCCTCGAACTGGCAGGCAACAGGCGTGACTCACTGTGGCCAGCATCAGAAACAAGTCATTTTCGCCCCCGTGGCGATTGCGAATCACATTGTACCCAGACACGGAGATTGGGAGGCCCGGCTGCGATGTCCACTCTGCGAAGCGATTGGGGAACAGCCGCAGGACGAAGATGACGACGATGAAGCATACCGCCCGGACGATGAGTTTGACGACGTAAAGTCTTTACAAGAACACCTCGAGTGGCAGCATGGACCATCCAAGCTACCAATTCCAATTCCATTGCCGACTTCAACGACGACGGAAAGCAATTGTCGAATCATGTGATGACGGGTGTTGCAAATCGCCATGGAGCAAAGAAAGAGGAGAACGAGGGACAGAAAGAATGTCTCTTTACTCGCCTCCTGCTTTTTGTTTTCTGACGACGAAGAGGGCAAAGGTTGACGTCTGGTGACACCGAGTCATTCCTTCCGACAGGGAAGAGGATGCATAGAGGCATAGAGACGACACCACGGCCATGATGGGAGCTCTAGCGAAGCATCTGAATACGGAGTTTGTGGCGAACAAGGTTACGATGGCATTATTATTCCCCCTTTATTGAACAATGAATCACCATTAGGACAGTATGAAGAGAAGGCGCTGCAATAGAGGCAGAAGGCAAAATACAGGCAGAAGAGGAGAACAGAGTCGAGACACTTGTGGTGTTATAGAAGCATGACCGCATAATTGTACATAGATTATAATGGATATCCATCAACGCCACGCTCCCGCTCTCTTTGCGCATTGATAACTCGATGTTGCCCTCCCGTCCCCTGATTCCCCTTGTTTGTCCTCCCATCCCCTAAGTTTTTTTTATTTGCCTTGTTTGATCCCTCTCACACACTTTACGCTCTGTTGCTCTTCCGGCGGGTTATGTTACAAACGAAACAAGCCCATCTAGAAGAAGCGCCAGTAGATAAAGATCAAGATGAAGAAGCCCAATCCAGCAAAGGGACCGTACTGCTTCAGCATCAGCTCCCAGTTGATGCGCACGGCCGCCCTCCGGTACTTTTTGCTGTCGTCCCTAAGTCGACTGCTAATCTCGCCCATGCGCTCCAGGTTATCCCCCCGATACAGCAGGTCCTCGATATTCTTGGTCATGATCTTGGTGACGTCCCTAAGCTCGTCATTAAGCTTGTCTAGGTTCTGGGCGGCCCTGGCATCGGCGTAGGTAGTCCTCGTCTTTGCGATGAAGTTGTCAAACTCCATAAAGGCGTAGGGGCGGAGGGCCGGGTTGTGGATGGCCTGCTGGGTGTAGGTGGTTGTGAACTCGCGGGCGAGGTCGGCGAGGTAGGTGAAGGCGAGCTTGCGCGGGTAGGAGCGCTCGCAGATTGCGGTGAAGACGACGGCGGAGTCGATGAGGTAGTGGATCGTGAAGAGGGACGAGGTCGATTCGATGGAGGCCTGGGGCTCCGAGGTCGGGGTGAGCTTGCGGAGGATTTGGCGGAGCTGCTGCTTTACTTCGTTGAGGGCGGCGGCGTCGGACTGTTTGGGGAGATTGTGAGCTGGGTTTTTGGGGGTTGGGAGGAGGGTGATGGGGAGGTTATGGACGGACCTGGGCTTCGTCGTCGACGGAGGCGCAGAGCATGAGGCCTGTGAGGGCGTGGGTTAGCATTGCTTCTGTAGAGTGATGCTTGGGCTGGTGGGTTGGGAGGCGGTGCGCATACCATCTAGTCTCGAGATCTGTGTTGAGCGAATCATTTCGAGAGGAGGATTGTGTTATGAAGGCGGAGTGTCGTAGCTCTTTTGGCGAGAGAGGGAGTCGTATGGCGTTGCGAAGAAACGTGTCAAGACGACGCACGACCCTCGGAGGAAATTGCTTGTCGAGAGGACGGCTGAGCAGGTTGGGAGTCTTTGCTTATGTCGAGTCGCAGATGGCAGAAGCTGGACAGATTGCTAGACTTTGTGTTGGGAGAAGTGCCGGGTCGAAGCAGAGACTGTATAGCGAGACGTTTTTGTTGTGTTGGATGTCGGTTCCTGGGGTTGCAGGTGTTGAGTGTGGCTGACGTGGAGTTTTGGTGGCGCAACCTTTCATGTGCTGTGTGCACTCAGTTGCGCTATGAAGCGTTGACAGCAATTCAGCGTGGCCGTGCGTTTACAATTGGACGGCTTTTGAGCCCTCAGACGTCACAATCAGATTCAACTCCAGGGGTTTCCCTTGATCGAATCTGTCAGTGAATAGTTCATGATTTTTTGGGTATTTCGAAGCCTGTCTGCCTTATATCTCGTCTTCTTCATCATCGAAATCATCCTCCCTGCCCATCTCATACAAGATCCTCCCGCCCTCGCCCGCCCCAATATCCGTCTGCGCATCAAAGTACGGCAACACGATGCCCTCCCTATCCCTGCGCTGCTTCTCCGTAAGCCCCAGGTTGAACGTGCTCTCCGGCTGTTCCTCTCCGTCGTCTCCCCGCTCAGCATCGTGCTTCCTAAACATGGCATGATCCGTGAGAAGGCAAAGCTTGGCCAGCCTAGACTTTGCTGCTGCTGCCGCCGGCATGAGAATGAACTTTTCATCCACAGCTCGTCCGCTCCTCCTGCGCAGCTCCATGGAGATGACGACGCCCGCATCGTCTTCGGACTTGCTCTTCTCTGCGAGGCCGATGAGGATGCCTTCGCGGTGCTCCTTGAGACCCCACTCGGGCTCTACGACGCTCCTGTTGCGCGCCTTTTGGCGCTCGATCTCCTGACGCAGGTTTGATAGCGTGAGGATGGCTGTGGCGAGGTGGCATAGCAGCGCGAATGGGTGAGGCTCGTATTCGTTGGATGACTTTGGGAGAATGACGGGAACGTCGGTGTGGTATATGCCCACGATGGACACTACCGGCGTGATGATGCTTGAGAGGAAGACGGCCAGGGACTGGGTGGCGGTCGATGAGAGAGAATTCAATGAGTCGATGAAGACGACGGCTCCTATACGATTTTGCTCAGTCATGTTGTCCCATGTAGAGAGAGAGAGCACCGGGCTTTTGGCTTACTTTGCGCAGTCTTGTCCTTGATGCTCGCTGGCTGGAATGAGGGATACTGCGCCAAGAGCTCCCGGCTCACTGCGTGGAGATCCTTTCCGGCGGCTTTGATGAAGACGTCTGCCTCCCGCGGCTTGCGGACCGTGCAAAACGACAGGAAGATGATTTTCGTCTTTGCCAGCTGTTACGGTGTGAGTCAGGTCTGTCTCATGCCGAAGAAGTAGTTGGCGTATGAGTTTGAAGGGAGAAATACCTTTGCTCTTGTCATGAGCTCTGATACAACTGGTCGCGCGGGCTGTTCGAGGTTGTCGAGGAGGAGAGTCAGAGGGCTGGCGGCATCACGAAAATTCAGAAGCCGCTGGAGCAGCAGCAGGCTGTGGGAGCGGCCGTGGGAGTTTGCAGACGGGGCCATGGCTGTGTATGGCTGGTGTCTGTCTGTTTCGATCGAGGGTGTCCCTGGCAATGCTGCTTGTATAAGTTAGCTGCTCAGGGTGTCGTGTCCAAGTTGATTTTGACGGGCCGGCAGATATGAGGATGAGGTTGAGTATATTGGAATGTTTGAGATTCCATATCATCTGCGGCATATCAAACGCTCCCGCAATGGATTGGATCCAATCGTCTTCCACTGGCTCCAGTGCTGGCTTTAGTGCACAGTTAACGCCTGCAAACTGCCAAGGGCGCTGTCAATGCCGCTCTGGACTCACTCGCTCAGCGCTCATGCTTGGTTCATCTCATGCACAATTCTCAACGTCAACTGCTGAATTTTTCAACGTCCGCGAGTCCGCCCATCACCGCCAGCCGTCTCGATATATCAACGAAATGCGCACTCGCCACCAGTCAAATTCATAGCCAGCCACAGCCTTGCGCTCTTCTCACGCCTCACGAGCCCATGCGCCGCCACAGCCTGCTGCTACAGCCTTTGACTCGCACCTACAGACGAGTCTCAGCTGTTGCCTCACGTATCCGGCCATGCGAGCTCCCCCCATCGAGCTCATGCTCACGAGTTGCATGTAACCGCAGCCTGAGGACGTTTACAGCAAATGCTGCTCAAGGTGACGGGTTTCAGCAGCCCAACACTGGCGGCGAATTTGGACATGGCACCAATGACACCATCTATGCGCTCTCGACAGCCCAGGGCAAGGCGGGTATCGCCGTGATTCGCATCTCTGGCCCTTCATGTCTAGATGTAAGTTGACGGATCAGATATTTGATCACAGCCACGTGCATGTAGTAACCACGGCTTACCGCCTCATTTTTAGATATACAGAGCCCTGTGTCCATCAAAGGCACTGCCCAAGCCTAGATACGCCGCTGTGCGATCGTTACTCGGCCCCAAGGCTGCAGGAGTCGACCGAGGCGTGTTGGACTCAGAGGCAGTAGTTCTCTACTTCCCGTCGCCCAAGACTGTAACAGGAGAAGACGTCCTAGAGCTGCACATCCACGGCGGCACAGCCACCATCAAGGCCGTCCTAGCAGCCATCCCTCAGTGTCCCTCGAAGCATCGGATTCGATACGCCGAGCCAGGGGAGTTTACCAAAAGGGCATTCCTCAATGATCGCCTGGATCTCGCACGAGTCGAGTCCCTGGGAGACATTCTCTCTGCAGAGACGGAGCAGCAGCGGCGTGCGGCAGTCAGGGGCACCTCGGGACGGCTGGCTCGCACCTATGAGGGCTGGAGGGAGGAGCTTCTCCTGGCACGAGGTGAGATTGAGGCCCTGATTGACTTCTCAGAGGACCAGCATTTCGACGAGTCTCCTGCCGACTTGCTCCACAACGTGGCGGATATTGTAGACAACATCCTCCGAGGCATACGCTTGCATGAACGGGGCGGCCAGAGGAGCGAGCTGCTGAGGAGCGGCATCCGGATCGCACTGCTGGGGCCGCCCAACGTGGGCAAAAGCTCGCTGATGAACTTGATCGTAGGCCGTGAGGCTTCGATTGTGTCAGGCGAAGCAGGCACCACACGAGACATTGTAGAGGCCAGCCTTGACATTGGAGGATACCTGTGTTCGTTTGCGGACACAGCCGGCTTCAGGTCGAGCGCCGACCTGGGACCGTCGAGCCAGGTCGGGGCCGTGGAGCGAGAAGGAATCCGGCGGGCAAGGCAGAAGGCACAGGAGTCGGACATTGTCATCGTCCTCGCATCGCTCGAGAGCGGACCGTCTGGTCCAACGATCCTCTACGACCAGGAGACGCTGGACATTGCGGCCGCTGCCCAAGCCCGCCTGATCGTGGTCAACAAGAGAGACACGGTCAGTTCAACGGAGCTGCAACGGCTGCTGGATGAATTTCGACGGAGATTAGGCGAAAGGATGCCGGAGCTGGGATCAGCCCATATAGCCGCCATCTCGTGCAAGGAGGCCAGCAGCCCGAACTCTGCCGGGCAGCACCAAGATCCTGGGGGCATTCA
This sequence comes from Trichoderma sp. PF4103, assembly GCA_023628735.1. Taxonomy (NCBI): domain Eukaryota; kingdom Fungi; phylum Ascomycota; class Sordariomycetes; order Hypocreales; family Hypocreaceae; genus Trichoderma; species Trichoderma sp. PF4103. Next base: position 225,745 of record JAMAKC010000039.1, on the reverse strand, counting down.
CGCCCTGACCGAGGCCATGATAGGCACCTTTTCGCAAATGACGGAGATGCCTGTGGACCTGCAGGATCTGCTGGGTGTGACGGCGCGCCAGGCACAGCTCCTGGCCAGGTGCAGGGGCTTCCTGGAGGAGTTCCTGGCGGAAGCGAGGCCGGAGGATGAGGGAGTCGAGGCGGATACGGTGCTGGCGGCGGAGTATCTGCGGTATGCGGCGGATTGCCTGGCGCGCATCACGGGCAAGGGCGAGGCTGGGGACGTGGAAGATGTGCTGGGGGTGGTGTTTGAAAAGTAAGTCGTGATGACGCTGCTGCTGATTGACTTGGAGATGAGGTTCGTGATGCTAATGTGCATACAGGTTCTGCGTGGGCAAGTAAAGAGATGAGACTCAAGGATAAAGTTGGAAATTGTGGTTGTATGAGACTATTGCTACATTCTAGAGAACAGAAAGAAAGGAAGAGAAATAGGCACGAATGCGTCCAATGCCGTAAAGCTTCCATGGTCTATCAGGCAAGAAAAGAAAAGAGAAAATAGTACAGTTGACCGAACCCAATCCATATCTCTATGCTGGCTGCCATTTGCAGCATGTTGTTCGATAAATCCAACGCCGCGTAAAGATCGTCATGTATGAAGAAAGTAGGATGAGGGAACGGGAAGAAAAAAACATGATCTAGAAAAGAAGAGATATCCACCCCGATGCGTATACAAATACAGAGAGGAGTCAAAGCTGATTGCTCCGACGCCGATGTGAAGTTGAACATGTTGCCGCCCGCATTATTCCAGCTGATGTTGAGGTATCCCTTTGGCTGGTGATACACTGGGGTTGTTTTTCGGGTGGTTTTCGTCTAATCGATGTGCCAACAAAGAAATGCCCGCGAAGGCTGCTTTGATGCTTCTTTCAAGAAAAAAAAAACTTATAGTGTAACAATATTGTAACAATGATTTGAACAGAAGAAGGCAAAAGACAGCTTAGTTGTCTTGGGGTTGGCGGCCGTTGGAAGACGAGCCAGAGCCGGAGCTGGAACCCGAGCCGGAGCCGGTCTTGGGGCCGGAGACGATGTTGTAGCCGCTTCGGGCGGAGTCGACGAGGGCCGTGGAGGCGTCGAAGGAGGTAGCAAAGGCAGCCATTGTGAAAGTTTGAGTTCTGTTGGTGTTGTGGTTTGAAGTGGTTGTTCAAGTGAGGTTTGAGGTTATGGGATAGAGTTGTGGTTGAGAGTGAGTTGGCGAGTTGAAGGATGGCGGCTGTCTCGATGATATATATGTATAAGAGACGAGAGTGGAAGAAGAGTAGAAGAGTTGATTTGGTGTTGTTGATGTGTGTTTGAAGTTGTTCTGTCTGAGCAATGAATAGAATCCGATGCCCTGGGTCGAAGCAAAGCTACCTTATATATGCAGATTTGCCGAAAGCCAGACGTCGACACACACACACACAGAGTCCCAAAACGACGTTCTTCCTCAGTCTTCCCTGCATCGAGACAGATGTCCCAGGGATTCCTTGGAGCCGGGATCCCTCCCACGGCATACGCCCCCCCTTGATTCCGGCGTGAGATGACGAGCCGCCTACCCTTTCTCCTTCTTGGTGCTCGTTTCTTTAGCAGATGCGGCTAACTAACAGGTACAGCCCACTCAGAGCCCGGCCGCGTGCCCTACGAGACATACACACACACCCCTGCCTTATCCAAGAAAGGAAAGAAAAGGAAAAGGCCAAGCAGAATCAGTTTTTCCCGTCATCCCATGGCCCCTTGTATGTAATACTCGTTATTACTACCTACTGGGTCAACTGCCTGGGTGTAAGTGATTTAGGTAGGGGAGGAAGATGGAGGGGTGTGTGTGTGTGTGTGTGTGTGTGTGTGTCTTGGATCCATGTGCTGGGGATGTATTTTGGGTGGTGGCTGACGGGGGCCCTTGTTTTTTGGGGGCGTGCACTTTGCCCGCTTTTGATCAGGAGCGGTTCCCCGTAGGGCTGAGGCTTGGTCTTTTGCATTTGGATCCTCCCTCTCTTTGTTCATTCTCCTCCTTGGGACTGGAGTCAGCCCAATCGTGGAGGCTACCGGCATATGGGAGCGTGTGCCACCATGGCGATGCTTGGTAACCATGTAACGACTGCATGCTGTGGGATGATACAATACGACTCAAGCGAGTCACTCGGTTCCCCGTTCTCTGAGTAATTGCTCGCAATTGTCATCATTAGCGATGCCTTGCCCTCGACTGCCGTGCCGGATGATGCAGAGCCTCGTGGCAACTCCTCCTCCTCCTCGGCGTCTCCATCCAATCCCGTCGACGCACCGGCAGCCGGCTCTGCTCTGCACAGAATTGAGCAAGAAGGAGAGAAGAAAAGATTGGGCCCTCAATTCAGGAGGATTCATGGTGAATCATTCCCCGAGTCGTACCTATAAGGCGTACTGCCACTCTTACCAAAGGCCCAGCATTTCTTTGGTGGGGAGTTTTGGTTTCTGGGCGAGGCAATGACCGGGGGCGGCCTGTGAGCAGTAGCCGAGAGAGCAAGGCGAGTGAGTCCAAGCCGGGCTTTGCTGTGAGCCGTTTCATTTTGAGGAATGCATGATTCAGATGCGTGAAGCTGTCATCACCACCCTGGTTGCCGAAGTTCTGGCTGATTCGATTCGATTGCCTTGTCAAGTCGGCAAAACAGTACAACAGCAGGAAACGCAGAAGGATGAGAGCAAGACATCAGACGAGACTAGAGTTGGTCGGGGAAACTCCCCATCCCCAGCCAACAACATAACAAGGTGCGCACAGATGCTGGTAGACGTGCCGTCGGTAAAGGAATCCATTTCATCTCATCTCCAAACCGCTCCGTACCCGTACCACGGGTCCCATCCCATGGTGGCAGAGAGGGCAGATTGCACGTCTACATGGAGTACCATACAAGCATGTTCCCTGACCCTGACAAATGGCCCAGGATATGTCTGGTTCCGACCAAAAGGTCATGCCTCTTCTTCCTCCTGCTTCCTCCCCCCCCCCCCCCATGTCGAAATGACACAGATTGGGGAGCTGCTTCCACTGCCGCCCCCACGTGGAGCGTACCTTTTTTTTCCCCTGCTTCCGCTTCGCCTTGAAAGGATGCCGTATTCGTCCAAGTAGGCAGTGAGCGTTCAGGGGTGCTCCCTGGCTGCTGCATCCTTTGGGTGTGCTGCCTGCAGCCACTATCAGCGCGCGGAAGCCCTCAGACTTCCAGAGGTATGTACAGATTGGTGGTGGTGATGCTGATGATTCGCTTGAGCAAGGGGGACAGAAGAGGAAGGGGGGTTAGGAAAAGTCCAGGCTGTCTCTTTGATTGATCCATCTCACTGTGGCCGTGACATTTCCATTAAAGTTACACATGATGCGCGCCCTACGAGCTGCCGTATCTTCCTCTGGATGCATTCCCCCTGCCTTGCCTTGTCTCACTGCCGTGCGAGCAATGGGGCTTGATGTCACATAGCAGCGCCCAGGTTCCAGGAAATATTGACGGAAATGCAAATTATCACTGGACTCGCCGCGTGATATAGGCACTTCATAATTGAGCACTTTGATGTTCCTCAGAGAGTCAAGGTGAGGTTAAAGGTACACACATATGACACCTCAACACAGCATCGTGCCCCATCAACTTACCGTTCATTTACCTCGCACTACAGGGTCGACATCATGCCATGGACCCCCGCCAGTAAACAAGGTAGAGGAATCCTGTTCCCTGGTGGACTTTGGATCCTCACATTCTCGTTTCCCGTCGCTATTGCTCCATGTAGCTTGTCCTGTTATCCTGGTACTATCATTGCAAGCGCGTTGATTTGCCAGGCTATCGCTTGTCAACGTTCCCAAAATTACGACTTGTTGTTGCCGGACGACTTTCTAAGCCCTGCCGCGCCGTCCTATGACACTATCCATGGGACCGCCATGCTGATCTCTCGGTCTGGTTCACTGCCGGGGGTGAGAAGTCAAATGTGCCTGGCGATGAATTACTAGACAAGCGCAGGTCGAAGAAGCCGGCAACTCGGAACATGTGGCTAGAACGGTAACACTAAACGGCACATCATGAGGACATCGATGCCGCTCTTCTTACTGGACAGAAAGGACATGGAACCAAGCATTGCCGAAGAGACAAGCCCCCCCGGATTCAATTCCCCCCGTAAGCGCCGCGAAGCTCACCAGCGAGCCCTCGGCGCCTCTCTCTCTCTCTGACGGGATAAAAATAGCGGCCCAATGGGCACGCCGAGTCATGTTTGCGAGCCGCGCGGAGAGACCCGAAGCCATCAGTCTTGTACGGTATGGTGCTAGGGGGGCCGCGGTAAAATGGTCTGTTGGCTCACCATGATTGCTGGCCTCGCTTGTGTTATTCTGCTCGTTCGGTGCTTACTGTGTCTGTTCCATGTCTTGTCTAGCAACGATGCTGTTCTGGAGAGTAATTGATGGCATCGTTTCTATGGGGATATTACATGTACTGATTCTGTCGCTTCACCAGCCTCACGAGGCGTCAGCACTATGAGCAGCAAGCGAGAAAGGAGGGGGGCCGAAACGCGCACTGCCCATCTCACCCATCGTTTCTAGCTGTGGCTCGTTGAACGAGACGTGTTTCCCTCCTCCTTCTATGGATCGGAGAGCAGGAGTCTCGGCTGGATGCGCCGGGCGAGCAGCAATGAGATTGAAGAACGCAATCGTCATGGGGCCGGTTTCAACGACACACTGCACAGTCAGCACCAGGATCCAGGAGAAATTGCGCGTCCACGATTGTGACCTTGATGCTTCGTACATATGGTATGGTACGGTTAGCACGTTACGTGTCCACCGTGCCGGGATATCAAGTTCGCCAACAGGGGGCACATGAATCCTCAGCCCCCACGATGCAGATGCGTGGTGAGTAATGAAGTCGAGTGCCAGTTTCACGATGCATGTAATTCGGTTCCTCTACTGCACATACGCGGGACCTTGCAGCAGCACAATGATGGAGCTTTTCACCTTTGTACGGAGTAATCTCACTGCACTTGGTTCCTTAGCTCTCGTGAGCTCCCTTTCAGCGTCAAGTCGTCAACTCGAAATGCGAGGTAGTCTATCATTTATCACACATGATCCGGAAGAGGTCGGTCTTGGTCAATGTTCGGCGACCTCGCTTGACGTCTTGGTTCAGAAGGATACGCGGCGGATGAGCATGACTGCCGAATGACATGACTTACGAATCGTGCATCTCTGTGATTTGTGTTCATATTGACGAATCACGCCTGGCTACCAGCACAACCCGTAAAGGAGGAAATCCCGGGTGCCTGGAGGGACTCAGGCGATGCAACCTCACACCAAAGACTCACACATTCCTCCCAGTGGCAATGACGTCTGTCTGTCCGGTCCCCGGCGATGTCGACGCCTTTTCATCCCACGTGCATCAGCCTCGACGCTTCGTGCTGCTTCTCCTACATGCACGCCTCTGTCCCACAGAAACAGCCTTACCGTCACCTCGTCGCCCGTTTTCACCAGATCTAGGTGCACCATATAGGCGAAGAGGCTCTCAAGTACGCACACACACATACAGGCACGGAATGCATGCATGAGCTCGGTCAGAGTCATACTGGTGTGTCGTCAGCTTCTAGAAGATCAGATGGAAGCCTTTTCTCTCATGCAGCCTTATTGGCACAGCCCTACGGGATTTTGGGAGGACGCATGTGGCAGCACGAAGAAAACGGGCTTCGCTCAGTCACTCGTTCGGCAGCTCAGCCCGCAGAGGATGGGGCCGCACAGGCAAGGCGTCAAGATGCGTGTAAGCAGATGGGGGCTTGATGTGCAATTTGTAATGCTTGCCGCTTGCCTTGATGCGTCTCTATGCGGCGCGAAGGATCATATCGACTGTGTATGGACGAAACGGCAGCGGTTGTCTCATTACATATCAAACAATGACCTACTACCCTGTAAAAACGTCATGGATGATTAGGCACAAGGAAGATGGAGTACTCGTCAACGTAAGACTCGAAGAAGAGGCTCCAAGGCGCAGCACTGCACAAGAGCTTGATCACTGTTCCGGACAGGCTGCCAGGGGGCTGTGGTGCCTGTATTACAGACGTATCGAGTATGCGTGCAAGAGGTGAAAGGACTGGATGACAGGTTGACGCCGTTCGACTCATTCTTCAGGCCATCATCTTCTCGAACCCCACGGGGCGTCTTTCTTTCCCTTTCCTCTCTGTAACTCCCCTGTCATCTGTTTCGGAATGTACTTCAGAGCTCCAGGCTCGGCTCACATCTCAACTTTGGGATGCTCGCACGGCACAGCGTCCGGCGTGAACTTTCTAGCATGACCTTGTAGACTGAATCTATCACTTCGGGGTATCAGGACAATGCCCACTTGTAAATTATAGTACTCATTGTCGTACTTATACTCCCACGGGCGATCCTATTTCCCTCCAGGACCGCGGAGTTGAACCGGTTTGAGGCCAATGCACGGGCCGGTCCGCGAGGATATCAACCATTCAGCCGGAAGACTACAGGATGTACTCGTACGTCGACGGAACTTGAAGCACTGGTCTAACTGATCTGGCAGCAGAGTCGCAGCGACTCGTGATAGACGCAACGTTGATGGTACCTACTTACACTTCATGTTCTTACCTACCTGGGTGTAGGTACATGTAGCATCTTCGTTACTCCGGCTATCGCAGATTAATACCAAGATAGACCCTAATCGCAGCAGATTATTCATCCACGACCACTTGCTACAAGCGCTTCTCTTCACTTCTCCTCCCCCTCTTCCCCTCACCAACATCTCCTCCCTTTCATCATCAACCTTTGCAGCAGTCTGCTATACACCCGCCAACTGTGGCGCCTTTGACCCCCCATGTGATGAGTCTTGCGGATGGGCTACGGGACATGGGTTTCCCTATCCGAGCGGAAACGAGCACAGACATCCTTCTGGCCTGATCACACCCGGGGGCTGCACCCTGTCCGCCTGGGTCCAGTCCACGGGCTGACACTGAGCACCAAGCGTGATGGATGCTAGTGCTGGCACGGGGAAATGCTACGGTGCTGAGAGGCAGGAGGTTCAAGCATACTGGCAACCCCCAGCATACTCGCAGCTAATCCTATCCGTGGCGGCCCCAGATCCAGAAAAGCGTCCAGGCCGATAGCCACAACAGCGTTGTAGCGCAGTTGATCTCCACGTGGAAGACAGAGGCTCGTGTTGGACCTGCATCCGCTTTCGACGCCCGTTGTTGGGATCAACGCAGGTGAACTATCACGACTGTTCGCAGTTGAAAGTGTACCAGGCATCTTGTTATCCTACCAGGACTGAGACCAAATCTCTCAATGCTTGCGGAAAGCAAAACTACGATACGAGTGCGATTCATACCGGTGCCCGTATCACTCCTACAAGGACAGGGCTCCCACCAAAAGGAAGCCAGGGAGCGGCGCCCTACGGAAATTTCGGGCTACTTCCAGGCCGTTCTTCCCATGGAATCTGCTGATGGCCCTGTAATATTGGATAATCAGCACATGGGTAGTCGAGATGGAGGGGCGTGGAGAGACAGCATGTCCTGGAAGTCGCCCATCTTGAATTGTTCCGACTCGTCCGCCAACTGATGATCTCGCCGCCGCGTAAGCACGAGATCTCTCTCGCAGTAAAGGGCCTGAGATGAGGCCCAGTATCGTGCCTTGTTGATGGCCTCTGCACTGGGGGAGTGGATCGGCAAACGAAATGGGAACGGGGGGCATGATCCTGCTTTAGCTGTATTGGTCTTCGGCAGCATGCGGCGGGAACAGGCAGCAGACGAGGTTGAGGTGAAGCAGGAGATGGATCATTCTTGAAGGCCGTCCTATCAAGCGAGCCAAGACTCCTTCTACCTCGTATCTATGGAGCAGCCCATTGTCGCATCTTGCACGTAACATGCCTACACCACCAAGAAGCTACAGTCTTCTCCACAGCTACGCAACCACGCGGACCAAAGGCTTTATCACTCTCTGTCCTTGAGGGGGGAGATAGGGGTGTCAATTCGACGCCACTCGTACAGTTTCCCCTAGCCGCCATGGGTCCGGGCTATCTACGAGCCGGTATGAGATGATCAGGACAACAATGCGGAATCGAGTATTAACATGCTTTGACAACAGGAAAAGGAACGCTCAGGCCACGCTGCCCCATGGTTCTTGACATCGTGGAGATACCATGGGCCTGCAATTTTTGACTGACATCGAGAAGAGCCATCATTCAATGTGTGCACGGCTCACCATCCTCGACACCTTCCTACTCCCGAGGGCACAGAGTCGGCTCTCAGATATTGTTGCATTCTCTTTATCTTCAATTTGGTGTCTGTGCTTAGGGAAAGTTACCGAATGCTATGACCACGAGGCCCGTGTGTCTCCCCAACCCTTCCTTCCCCCATCTTTCCTTAGCACGGCGCGTTGGCAGTCAACCCATGAGGCCGAGATTAAAGCATTGGGGGTGTGTGTAAGACGCGACTTCTTCGGTCGTGGCTCAGCCCATCGATGTACCTCATTCGATTGCCGATACCCCAAAGAGGATTCTGGATGAGCAGGAAACGAACAGTATAGGGAACCACGCCAGACGCACCATGTGATGGTTCAGGGGGTAAAACGGCACCCTCGGTGCTGCTCGTTTCATGCACCTTGGCAGCTCGACTCAGTCGGACATCGACTTACCCTCTTGATCCTCGGTATGTCGAGCCCCTTAGCGACCTAACTCCGCTGGCTTTCTGCACGTACATTCGTCGCTGCGGTTAGAATTACAGCTAGGGGCTTCACTGCCGGCAAGAGATTCCAGCAGTGGAGGGCACTAGAATCTGACATCGACCTTATTTCGGTTGCTCCTCTGGGACAAGTGCTCTTGACAAGGGGGGTGCCTCTTAGATCGCTTTCTCTTTCCTGCTCGAGAATGGGGGTGGCTTGACATGTTGTCTGCTTTGCCCCCTTGCAGCAGGCAGGAGAATGGCGCCATGTCCTCCATCCCGGAAGGTGATCATTACCGTGCATATCCAAAGCTCTCTCTTCTGAAAAGATCTCGTACCTAAAGGTAACAGGAAGGGTATGCCGTCGCATATCTTGGAGTCTAGGAAGGGGGTGATGAATGACGGGAAGGAAGCGGATATGACGCCGAAACTACATCTACCAACGGTGGGCGCTTGTATGAGCCGTGCCAGACTTTCTCGAGAACAAGAGGAGCGACCGGGAACGGAGTTGCTTGGCTTCTCCTAATGTGTTGCCGTGTTTGAGATCGGTTCGGGGAGGAGTAACTTGATAAGGGGAATGGTTTCTCATATTAGACCATGACCTGATCGACGCCTCACTTTGCTCATGTATGGCCGGACTCACTTACATCCATGCGAGGTGCATTCTTTGCATGCCTGTATGTCGATCCGTGTTGAGCTAGCTCTATCGTGGCGGACATTCTTATTTGCTCTTGTGTTCAAGGGTGTGGCTGATTCGATCTCGTAGTTGACGGAAAGGATTCCGCGTCCAAAGACCTCCGAAGGATCAGCAGCTATAGGGGATCAGGAAACGTTGAGGATCATTCCGAGTACTCATACTATGACGAGAAAGATTAGGAGTGCATGGATGTCACTGTGATGGCATGGGCATCCTCGCAATAGGCCGTGTCTTCCTTGCCGAAGTTCAGTAACTTCATGAGGCTACGGGAATCTTGGCAACAGGTGTTCGAGCCGTCGGATAGTCAACAAGAGCCGGGGGGCGGCAAAGGCAAAGTGGAAATAAGAGACTTTGTCCGAGATGCAGGAGGATTCACATCCACGACCAGCCCCAGCCGCTCATTTGCCGCCCAAACCTCGCAGGTGGGAAAGGATCAAGAAGAATGGTAGCAAGGGACATGGAGGAAGGGGGCGGCTTGCCGACATCCGCCGCCAAAGGCTTGGTGTTTTGTTCAGAGTGCAGCATCTGCGATGGTGTTGATGATGGAATGGCTGCTTTCGGTGAGGACACTACCCAATTGGAAGACATGAGTGAGAAGTCCTCATGGCGAGGGTCATCAGATGATGCTAATCGATATACAGCCTCGTGAAATCATTTGCTGGATTGCTTGTCATGAGTTTGAGTGTTGGGCAGCGATGCATTGGCCAGTGGCTGCGCGGGCATCCAATGGCCTTCCGATGGCGGTTGCAAAATTCGATTTGCAAAACAACGGCCTCTTGTTTCTTTCAGTATTAAATCCTCCCACGATCTTGCCAGCGTGAAAATGTTCTACCGTCTGGAATTCGACTTCGCCTCGGACCCCATCATGGCGTATGAGCAGATGTTGGAGGCCGAAGACGGTCACCGAAGCCACGCCCAGAAACCCCAGCCTGAGATCCTGAACATCCTTGACAGGAGCAACTTTGATCTCAGAAACGCCATCGTCAGGCTCCAATTCAATTTCGGCGGTAAGGGGCGCTCGAAACAAAAAACGGCTACACACAATCTCAAAGAAGTCCCTTTGAAACTGTGGCTAACTTGCTATGTTTGAAGAGACTAGGAGACACGGCACCGGATTCTTTGTCAACCTCCCTTCCCCCACGTACGATGTCATCTTGACGGCTGCCCACAACCTCATCGATGGAAACAAAGTTCATGCTACGGAGCTGAAGGTTATTTACGGAGACAACGACGAGGAGTTAGCGACCAAGGTTGAGATTTGTCCTCAATACGTGGATATCCTAAGGACTCGACCGGAGTCTGATGACAGGGCCATTTATGACTACGGCGTCATACTGCTTGCGAAAGATAAAACCAAGGAGATGAAGAGGCCGGGCCTAGGACTCAGCCTGGAGCTCGGCTCCAAGGACACATTGCGAGCACCCAAAGAGGTGCGGGTGTATGGCTACGGGGAAACGGCTGACAACGGCCTTCTCAAAAGCGCCGGTCCTTTGAAGGAAGTTGACAGTCACCTTGAGTACCACGCAACGACGGAGATTGGAATGAGCGGATCACCGGTTTGGATTCCGTACGGAGGTCAGCCTATGGCCGTTGGCATCCAGTAAGTAGTTGCGACAAAAGAAAGGGGCGATATCATCGTGGGGCATGTTCTAACTGTGTCCTTCATCGCCTAGCAATATGAGGCCGAAGGACTCAGGGTCCGGAAGCAGAGGCGCCAGAATCACCGAGGAAGTCTTCCGCAACATCTGCATCTGGGTAGGGGTAGGCTTCTTCAACCGGCGCCTCTGCGTCGTCGGAAAGGAGTCCAATGGGAAGCCCACGCACAACACATACCTCTCCTTCTCTCGGCATTGCGACTTTGCCAAGGTGTTCTTGGGGTCCTCGAAGGCAGCGTCATTTCAGGACAACTTGAGCTTTGATATATTGCCGGCCACCATCCCCCCGAGCTGGGCTAAAAAGTCTTCGCCGCTGTGGGCGTTCAGGTTCCACAAGCCACCGGGCTGGAGTGACAAAGACAAGTGCTGGGTTGAGTGGCAGCCGTCGAAACAGAAGGCCGTTTTGGTGGACTCGCTGAAGCAGGTTAACCTTGTCAGGCTCCAAGAGCTCAAGAAGACGGGTCGACAGCGCGCTTGGGTCACCGTGACGTCTGGTAAAAGGCCGTTTCACGTTGTCCTGCCGGTGGGAAATGAGACCCGAAACCAGGAGCTGGTACTGTATGATGACGATCGGGATGAAGAAGACATTGAAGATGGAATGACTGAGTTTGCGGGAGTATCGTTTGCTGATCAGGGAATCAAGCAGGCGATGGGGGTAAGTCTTTTTACCTAAACGTTTCAGCTGGAGTGGTGGAGAGCTAACCCTGCTACCAGAAAGGATTATTCGTGGTTGAGTAAGTCTGAACGACTCATAAGCGAGATATGTCACGATCGGACTCGGAGCGATAGAGGGTTCATAGCACGCGATAAATTCACGAAGCACAGTAGTACAGTTGCGGATACAGTTGAAAAAGCCATGAATATCAGACGACGCCTAGCTGGTGGCAACATTCTATGACCTTTCTCGTGAGAAGCCTAGAAGTTTCAGTTGTTTGCCCATTCCATGGTGAAGGGGTTTGTCACTTGACCATACAACACGAAAAACGACAACAGTCTCAATGCTTGTCTACCAATTTCAGGGCGTATAGCTAAGTTGTAAGAATCAAATAGGTAATCTGTCATTATCATTAAGCTAAGGACATTATAAAATGAGAGATCCTTCTGTTAAACCACAACACCACTTCCGCTCAAACTTTTCCAGCATCGACAGACGCGTACCTAATAAGGGAAGAAAAGAAAAGAGAACAAAACCAAGAGAGTAGGTAGACAAAAGAAATTAGAGATTGACTGAAGGGAAGAAACAGAGTGAAAGAGTACAATGTCAAAGCTTTTGAACAAAAAGAGAAAAAAAGAAAGACGGAAAAAAAAAGAAAGAAAGGCCCGAAGAATGTGTCAAATCAATAACAACTCCCTACTCCTGGCGCCTCAAGAAGTCCCCGACGGCTTCCCCCTTTTTGTTTGATTCTGTCCCCTGACATCCTACAGGGCTGCATAGATGATTCGTAATGCATGGGTCACTTGCGCCCGAGACCTAGAATTGGTCCCATGAGCGTCTTCAAAAGCTGTGCCATGGTTAGCCATGTTCGTTGTGCTGCGGATATTCCTGTGCGCCTGACGTACCCATCGCTCAAGATCCTGTTCGTTCTCGTTGAGTTTCTTGTACTCCTCGTCGAGGCGTTCTGTTGGTTGAGAGTTTACGTTAGCTGCTCGATCATTGGCATGCGTTGGTCCTGTGTAACATGAAGACCACTTACGGGTAGTACAGAAGAGGACGTCCTTGAGAACGGGATCATCCCTAAGCTGATTGAGAAACCCCTCGGCAGCCTTGTCGTTGCCGATCTGGCTTATTTGAAACCGAACAGCTATTTTTGCTGTGTTAGCACTGGGGATTGTTTCACGCCTGAGGTGGTTTTTGACATACTTGTGGGCGGGTAGTTGTGTGCCTTGAGAAAGTCAAGGCATCTGACAATTGTATCCCTGAACTCCGTTTCTTTTTCATGGCTGGCACATCCATCTGTGATACAAGAAACAAGAACTGGCCTTGGAAGCTTGTGTCCTCTGTTGATGACGTTATAAACCAGAGGTTTGAGGATCTTTTGCTCGAGATTGGTGCCAATCATGGTCACGCCCTTCGGCTTCACCGATTCCATGATCTGTTCGACTTCTGTTGCCGTGAGATTATCGCCCAGCGCATGCGTCTTGTTGATGAACTGCAGACCCGTTCCGCAGTCGTCAGGCACGAGCATTGTAGAGATTCGGGCAACTCGTCGAACAAGGCGGATCTGGTCACGAGCGCGGGTGCCATATCTCATGGAGGTGCTGTCATCTAGAGGGATCAATATATATTAGCATGTATATCTTGTGGAATGAGACGTCCAGCGGGATGACCACGGGTGAGACGGTCATGACTTGTCTTACCGCAATAGAAGACTGGCTGATAGAGCGCAAGCTTGGTAACGTCCTGGATGTCTTTCTTGGAGTTGAGCACCTCGTCCACCTTGCCCTCGAGCTCAGCTGCTTTTTTGGCGACGTCTTCCAGGAATTGGTCGCCTTCCTCGAAGAAGAAGCCCAAGCCGGTTTCACTGATGAATTTCAACATGCTTGCCTGGAACTGCTGCGGTGTAGTCTTTGCTGAAATCTCCGACACAAGCGGAACATTATCAACAGTAACTTTGTCTTTGGGTAAAGCCAATGTCGCGAAACCAGCGGCGCCTGCGAGTCCGACAGTACTGTTGATGCCCGAGTCGTCACATATTATGCTTGGAGGAACTTCGATTTTGTTCTCTTCAAGGGAAATATCAATGCCGCTGTCTGTATCGCTGAGGTCTTTTTCCACGGGCAGGCACTGCAATATGGCATGGATCAGTATACAGTATACATCGGATTGTCATGTACTTGGGAACACGCAATGTACCGACCTTTGAGGGAGCCCGCATGTTGCCGCTGATGCCGAACCATTCATTGACGACGTCTTTGAGGGTATTCATGTATCCAATGGACCTGAAGAGATAGTTGACGATCTCAACAACGACCTGGTCCTTTCTCGAAGCTTGATCCGGCGTCTGCACTATGGCATCAATGACGCCAGAGTCCTTTGTAGCCCTTGCGAGGTCTTCGATGCTCATGATGGTTGAACCTTTCTTGACTTGATGGCTTGTCGAGGCTTTATAGTCCAGTAGGAGCTGGATGACGGTAGTGTCGCGATGCTCGACAAACTTGGAGAGTGCCGTGGAGCCATCAGAAGCCTGTACATTGGGGTTGGCTCCATGCTCCAGGAGAGTCTCCACGGTAACGAAGCGTTGTTGTCTGTTAACCGAGGGATGACTCTCGGAGGCATGCCAGAGCACCGTCCGGCTTTTCTTGTCTTGGGCGTTGACGTCTGCCCCCTGGTCGAGCAGGAACTCGACGACATAGACTTGGCCCCTTGATGCAGCGTGGCTGAGGGCTGTGCGACCCCTGCCATCCAGTTCATCAATGTTGCGCTTGGGTTCGGCGGACTTGGAAAGCTCAAGTATCGACCGAAGACTGGCAAGGTTGCCTTGGGCGGCGGCTTCGTGGAGGGTCGTCATTGCTTCAAGACGCTTGAGCACTTTGATACCAAAAGAGGTGTGGTAATTATGGGGGAGGAATTGACAGCAGAAGTCGCAGCTCAGAGGGCTTGAAGACGATTTTCTGGAGTTTGTCGGTTGACCCTAGCTATCTGGCCCTGTGGCTTGTTTTTTTTTGTGATGTGATCAGTCACAAGTGGCCAGCACTTTTTATACCTCGATCTGACGCGAACAGATGCGGCTTAAAAGGCATTGGAAGGAGTCGGAACAGATGGGGATGACGACGAGGAACACAGAAAGAAGACACGGAAGCAGGGGGGGTTGAAAGAGCCTCAACTTCTAGTTCCGATACCACTGATACATGACGTGCCCAGGCTGTACACAGCCATCATTTATTCACCGAAATATGCAAAACTCAGCCGTGTTATCCTCTTCTGATCGAAAGAAGTGACGTGTAACGTTTTTTGCGAGCTGAACCTGCATGGATATGCGCGCACGAAGCGCAACATCTATTGACGCTTCACCGAGTGTAGGGGGCTGCGGCTGAAGCGAGCGACTTCATGTTTGCTATGCATCCATCCATCATCCATGCTGCAAGCCCTCTATCTGCCTCCACCACGCAAGTTGCAAACCTCTTCCAGCATCTTGGCTGCTGCCATGATACATGTATGTACGTGCAGCAGCCGACGCCCTGCAGTGGAGCCTTGCAGCCAAGCAGTGCTATCGGGAAAGGCTGGCATGTCACCCGCCAGCCATTTGAAAGGCGACCAAGGCATCTGATCGAGATGGAAGCCTGATTCGGATAGAGAGCGAATAAAAGCGGTAGTATTGCTTCATGATGGGTGTGGCTTGGGCCTGGACGACGGCCTCTCCGCGAATGCCCTGCATGATAGGACCTCGAGTCGGCCCCCAAGGACGAGACATGGAGGCATCAAATGTTGATTTGCCCAACTCCGAGCCCCATGACCAACGAGCTTTTCGCTTATGACGTGCTGGGTTGTTATCGAGCCGTCGTCGAGGGCTGGGCAAAGCACAAGGGCCCGCTACACTACATGTCTGATGAGGCTCAAATCAATTGCAGCCCAAGGACCTGTCACACCCAATTGAGGAAGCACAGAGTCGCATTGGGGCCCGGCTAAAGGGCTTTAGCTACGTATAAAAGAGCCTAGTCCGGCTCACAGGGATCCAGAGACATGGGGGTGGGACACTGCTCAGCCTTTGCACTCCCGCGAAGTTCCAGGCTCACTAACACGACTTCGTGCGTGCTCGGGCATCTGTCTCACCACACCCGGTGACACCATCATTGTCTGTCGCCATGGGCAAGCTCCAGGATGTCACTCGCCTCCTCATGGCAGCCGGGGGGTCTCCCTCTGCCGACGGAAAAGTCACCTACCTCTTCCGGGAGAAGAACAACAGCCTCTATATGGAGACGTGGACGGGGCCTGAGCTCACGGACAACGTGCGAGTTGTTTCCAAAGTCAGGAGTGGCGCCCCTGCGCCCCTTGTCTTCCTGGGATACAAGGTGAGGAGATTGTACCTTTCCTCCAGACCCCCTTGCATGAGGCGTTTGCTAACTCAGCCGATCCTTTGCTTGTGGAAAATCAAGAGGATCTTCACTGTCGGCGAGTCCAACAAGCTCAAATGCTATACGGAGACCTTGAGTGCTGAGAATGAAGACGAGGACGAGGACGACAACGGCGAGGAAGACGAAGATGTTGATTGGGAAGAGGAAGAGCTGGATGACGCCAAGGTCGAGGTTCATCCACAAAGCTGCCTGGCCGTTTCTTGTGCCGACGAAGCAATCATAGTTCTGTATCAGAACCCAGACGGCTCTCTTGGGGCCATCGAAGATGACGGTATAGGATGGAAGCTTTCCGAGCTACCAACTTGTGCTGCCTCCCCCGGATCTCCATTGGCTTGCCTACGAGCAGAAGAGGCTTCGTACTTTGTCTATGTTGGCGCCGAGGGTACTCTTCAATATCTGGAGCATGGTGCAGATGGATGGAAAGGTATGATATTACCTGCTACGAGCAATTACTCGACGCCCTTTATCCTACATGTACTGAGTGCTTACTATGGTATCAGACGCCCCGTTCTCGAACGTGAAGATCGATGCTGCCAAATCCAAGCTCTTCGCTGCCAACGACGAAAGCTCAAGCAGCAACCCCAAACTCATGGTCCTCTGCCTCGCGGACAACAAGCTATCCGCCATCAAGCGGGAGAGCGACGAGCCCGAGATCCTGGGCACAGTCCATCAGGGTGAATTCAAGCCAGCCTCGGACCAGGAGAATGCCTACGAATACGCCTTCAGCCTACTGTCCTACGTGCCTTATCACGTACATCAAATCTATCAAGGGCTGGATGGTCTCATGTCTTTGCTGCCTCGTCGGCCGCACCCGAAGGACCATGATCCTTATTACGCTCAGGACCCCTACCTGTACCCCGAGGACCCTTATTACACTCAGGGCCCCTACGCGTACCCCAAATATTATGATCCATACTACGCTGAGGACCCCTATCAGCCTCCTCCGCAACCCCGTCACCAGGACTCTCCATATGTACCTCCATCCGCTCCACCACCATCGCACCAGCAAACCCCGTACCCAAATTCTCCTCGAGCGTCTCAACTGCATCCGCAACAAGGGATTCCCTACGCTCACCCCCCTTATCATTCTGATGCTCGACCAAATCAAGAGACGACTCAACGGCCCCCTCAACCTCAGCGAGCCACAGATACCCAGGCCCCTCGCCGGAAGCCTGGTTCCCAGCAAGGCCCACCCCGGCCTACTGTTGGACCTTTTGATGAGGCAGCTGAAGGCCGCACTGAGGAACAAGACGGGGGATACAATGATTATAACGAGGTGCCTGTTGAGGAGTCTTCTGAGGAACCTGTTGCTACACGCCCCGTGGGCTCAGCTCGGCAACCAGCCATGAGGAATGCTCAGGGTCCTGTTCAGCAACGGTCCTCTCAAGACCAACCTCCTCCTCGTTCAAACGCTCCGCAGCAGACTCCCCGCCCGCCAGCCAATGAGTATAGTGAAGAGCTCGGCGAAGAAACAAACCCAGGAGATTCGCTTGAAGAATATCTCGAGGAAGTGCCCAATGAAGAAGAGAACGCCGAAGAAGAGGCTGATGAAGGTGTACACCCATTCGATCCGTCCGTCCCTCAGCCTGCCAATCGATCCACCCAGAGACCTGCTGCAAGAAATACCCGGCAGCCTCTTCAACAAGGCCGTCAACAGCAGCAGCCTCGGCAGTCAACGACTCGCCAACAGCCCCTTTCTCAACGAGGTCCTCGCCGTTCCAACGCCGAAGACGAGCTCGATGAAGAAGTCCGTGAGGAGCAAACTGAGGACAACCCTGACGAGCCCTTCCAACGGTACACCACTCCAAGCCTAGCTCAATCCGCTCGGCCGCCCACGTCAAGAAATGCTCAGAATCCTCTTCCACAACAACAGCGTCAAGGGGAACCGCCTCGCCAGCAATCTACTCGCCAGGAACCCGTTCGTCAGAATGTGCCCCTTAGGCAACCTGTTCGTTTGCCGTATGATGAGTTTCAAGAGGTCTTTGAAGGGGCCTTGGAAGAGGCCTCGGAAGAGCCCCTGGGAGAAGAAGAGTCCTGGTCTGGACCTCCCCCTACAAGACCCGCTCAGCCACCAGCTCCAGGACTTGCTCCGAGATGGGTTGCTCCGGGCTTCGCACCAAGATCGGCTCAGAACGCTCCCCAGCCGCAACCCCCTCGCCAGCAGACGCCTCGTCCGCCAGCTCCTGCTCAAGGACAACGTACTCAGGAGGAACCTGTTGACCCGCAGACGCAGGCCCCTCAGGATGAACAACAGCAACAACAACGACAACCTCGTCAGGCAGCTGCTCAAGGGCAGGCTCCCCAACAAACACCCTCCCTTGAAGAATTCGAAGTCCCCTATCGATCTGCCTCGAGAATCTCCCTGCGCCGCCAACAGTCACGCCAGTCTGCGTGGGTCGACGAAGAATTCCATGAGTACGGTCCGCAGTATCCCAAGCAAGAGCCCCAGTTCCGACATATGGGCGATGTTCCGGGCCAATATCAGCGCCACCATTATCCTCCGCAGTTCGATTCGCGACGTTTCCAACCAGGTCCCTATTCGTCTTCGCACTCTCCTTACGAACCTTCAGCTGCTCACGCACATCACCGCCCATCGCATGGCCGGGTGCCTCATTACGTCCATTCTTTGCATTCCCACGCCCATCCTTTGCATTCCCACGCTCATCCTCGCCTTTGCCCCTCTCACCCAAATCATCACTGCAGCTGCAGCTATCACCCAAAGGTACCTCTGAGAATTCGCATGATGGACTATCTTTTCGGGAACCGATGCAAGAACTGTTATCGGCGCTACAAGAGGGTCAAGAGAACTCGGCGCCACACCCGTGAAGACGTCGTATATGACCACATCAAGGATTGTAGCTGTTGAGTTGGAACCATTGGGTGACCGATGGACCAAGGGGGCGCGACGGAACAGGAAGAGAGAACGGATGCGCAACAGATTGACACAGACCAAGATTGCCCGCTTCATTCGTCATTCGCTTGCTTTGTACTGCTTTCTATATGTACTACCTGAGGTAGTCCAGTCATTACAGCTGTTTACGAAAATACACTCGCTCATAACCATCCTCAGTTCTCCTCCCCGTCTCTTCATACCCCAGCTTAAGATACAGCCCAACATTCTCATGCATCTTGACATTCGTAAACAAAGACACACACGACAAATCCTTTTCCCTCGCAAACTCTTCCGCGAAATCCATCAGCACACGGCCGTAGCCTCGTCCCTGCGCCGCGGGCTCAACAACCAGATTGTTCACAGTGACTGCGTCTCCTTCAGCGTCCACGCCCAGTATAATCGAGCCGACCATTTGAGCCGCAGAATTCCCGTCTTCGTCTTCTGTTGCAGTCTCCAGGATGAAAATATTGCGTGTTTCGAGCAGTTTGGCGTAATCGGCGAGCATGGGAGCAGGAGGCTTCCCGATGCGGTCAATGTATTTCGTGTAGCTGGCGTTGACTATGGCTCGTAGGGGTGGAATATCGTCAAGCTTGGCTCTTCTGATGCGGAGGCCATTGTTGACAGCTTTTTCTGAGAGCACAGCCATGATTTACTGGAACTTGACAATGATACAAGGCGTGAGGTTGTTTGGAGGGATGGGAATGATTCCGTCTCGTTCGTTGAGTCATTGTGTTAGCAGCACCTACTACCAAAATTGCCTAAACCCGACTAATCGCCCCTGAACGCCTGGTCCCCGAATCCATATACAGGCATCATTCAAACCGCAATCTTTCAATTCTCATCATTCACATATCTCAATTCCTTGCTTCACCTACATCTTTGTCTTCCTCTTTCGCATAAACAACAAGACATGTCGTTGACTCGGTCAGCACATGACGCATCCTGCCATGCTCAATACTCATGCGAACCACTCTACACTCTACAAAAGAAATGCGAACTGGCATCCATCGCCCCGTGCACAACAGCTCGGCAATCTCTGTCATTTTTTCTTCCCTCTCTAGTTGTCATTTTTCCAACGAGTTACAAGCGGATACGTCTTGATTGCATGCAGCTGCAGTGCCATAGCATGTCTGCATATCGAAGAAATTGCGGCCTGACGGCTCACGAGGTGCCACGTAGCACAAGGAGAGCCGGGGGAGCCGACTTTTTGACCCAACGAGCCTGACGACGGTGACATCTTTTGCAGTCCGGTGTATTAAAACACCTTCCGATGAGGTCGGTCTCTATATTTGAATTGTCTGGGCTGCAATATTGCGTTACCCAGGTCTATCTTGGCGGAAATCGTGGCCGTCGTCCTCAGGCGCCATCATACCCAACCTCACAGCTCATCCCTAACGGGCACCGACTCGTCCAATGGCGCCATGGCCATAATCTTCACCACTAGGCTCGTCCAGCCAGTAAAGTGCTGCGTGCGCTGGCCGGCTCCCGTCTCGGGGTTGTACTGCTCCCACGCGAAGCCCGTCTCCTCCCAGCTCTTGAACACGGTGTCGACCAAGTTCGTGCGCAGCTTGTTGTACAAGCCTCTGGCTTTGCCCTGGAAGGGTCCCTCCTGCAAAGCGATCCTCTGTACAACAAAAATTAGCTGTCTGGTTGCCTCCATTGTACATCTATGTCAGGCCGGGTGGCTTCTTGTAGCACTTACGTGGAGCTGTGTCAATGCCATGTAGTTGATGGGCATCCATACCGGGCTGCGCCAGTAGTTCTCTTCCGTCCCATACAGCGGATCTTGCTTGCTCAGACTGCGGAGGCCGTGAGGACTGAACAAGTGGCTTTCATCCCCGATAAGGTCGAGAATCTTGCCCAGCTTGGCGTCGTCAGGCTGCATCAACCCGACCAGGAAGGGAAACAGCGAAATGTATCCCTTGTGGCAAACAAGAGCATGCTCCTCATACTCGTCAATGGTTGCGTCGCAGTAGCAGCCCTCCTTCTCGGACCAGTGAAGGTCGTCCAGGTTGCGCTCAATGGCAAAGAGGTTCTTCTTGAGCTCGGAAATTTCATCAGCAAAGCCCAGTGCATCGGCAATGTTGATGAGGGACTTGGTCATAAATCCGACCCAAGACATGAGGTCCACATGAAGCTCGCCCGGGTGCGGCGGCTGCGGTCGTGGATAGTCATCCAGGCCACTGGTAAGGCAGTGCGTCTCGGTCCGACCTCTCCATCTGTAGGCCTCTTTGCTGGAGAAGGACTCGCGATCGTAGGCCTTGATATTACCCTTCTGCGTCTTGCGGAACCAATCGTACTGACGTCGAAGAAGAGGGTAGATCTTGCGGAGGAAATCGCTGCCGAGCTCCAAATTTTCCAGGTGAGCATTGTAGAGATCTTGCCCTTGTAGAAGCGTCTCTTTCCCAGCAGGTGCGCTAACGTTAGCACCGCGAAGACGCTCCATGAAGCCCTCGATGATGAGGAAGAGAGTAGGGGGGTTGGCGTAATGAGGGTACTGGACTTGGAATTCCTTTGGAACTTTGCTTCTGGCCTCTGGGCCAAGAATCTGCTCACGGGGAATCCAGCCATCGCTGTCCATGGTGTTGTACCAGCTCTTGACAACCTCGAGCGTCAAATCGATATCCCAGTCGGCAATTGGGATGAGATGGAATCCCTCATCCCAAAAGAAGCCCCGAGGGAAGAAAGGTCGCGACGGAACACTCGTAAAAAGCTCGTAGGGGCCCTCCAATTGTTCGGCGTGGCGTGCTCGAGCGGCAGCCGTATCCTCCCAGAAGCCCTCGTTCTCTTCTTCGTACTCATCCGCATACGAGCGATCAATCAATTGGTGTCCGTGGAAGTACCCGATGCCTCCAATCAGGTTGGAAAACATGCTTTCACCAAACTTGCGGTACTTGTCCGCGGTGTACGGTGCCTTCAAGTCAAAGACGCTGGAGAAGCGCTCTCCGAAAGCCTCCGAAGTCTCCTTGATCTCCCGGGTGACGTCGCGGCTGGTGAGCTCTCTGCCAGCTGAGGCCGATGAAAAGATGACGTCGAACTCGAATGATCCTTCAAACGTCTTTTGAATAAGGTGGGCGTTGCCACCGCCAGGCTTGGACGTGAGCCGAAACATTTGCCATGGTGGTGGCAGGGTCTCGTCGGTGTAGCTCTGCTGGATCTCCTGAATGGACTCTTGCAGCTCGCGGAAGGTTGCTGGCTTGGCCTGCCACAGATGCTCCTCAGGGAGACCGAGGCTGCGAACCACTGTCGTGTCTCCTCGTCGTGAGGCTGATATCTCATGGTCCGAGGTCGGATGGTTGCCGCTTCCCTTGGTGACGACAACGGTGTAGTCTCCGAGCGCGTTGGAATTCCCCTTTAACCTGACGTCGCCTTCGAATCCCAGCCCGCTGTCCTCATCCGCACCCTCAACCTCGAGGTCTCCGAGGCCTTCCTGGGCAATGTAGTAGTGCACTAGATACTTTGTGTCGGCGGGTGCATCATCGCGGACGGTTCCCTTGATCCTCGCAGCCCAGCTGCCGCCATGGTTGCCACCAGGGACTTTGATGAATGACGTGGTGATGTCAATGCCGTTGCCCTCGTCGTGGATCGTCTGAACACCACCAGTCCGTGCATCGTACTCATCCCAGCCATAGCCGTGAATATCCTGGCCCTGCTCGCACGTGTATCGGAAAACTGCCACCAGATTAGCACAACAACTCGTGAGAAACAGCCACAGTCTCACTCCATTCTTCATCTCACGTACGCGACTGAATATCCATGTACTCCTCGGCTCTCCCCCACATCAAGCCCGTCCACAGGCCCTGAGGCAGCCTCGGCCTGACTCCAAAATAGAGGTTTGGCTTGTAGGGACCCCATAGCAGACTCTGGTTGTTCAAGCGGCCGACTTCGCTGATCAGGACGGTTTCACTGCCCGTGGCTGAAGCGCCAACGGCCAGCGCCGCCGCAGAGGCCAGCAGGTGGGCGAATCTGGCCATCTGCCCTCTTCTCTGATCTGCTTTACAGAGCTCAGCTCTATGTAAAGGGACGATAAGACGATATGCAGAAGCCTTTCTTCATCAACAAAAAGAAACCGCAAATGCAATGTCAATGCTGGCCTCTTGACAGCAACCGCCTTGTTTGGTGCAGTGCAGTGAACACGGTGGGTTGAGTGGCTCTGCCCAAGTTGTCACTGCAAGGCTGAGGAGTGGCAGCACGGCAGCTTGGCCAATCACCAGCTCCACCAGCCACGATCGGTAGCCACATGGATAAAGCTCCACCATCCCTGTCATCTCGTCAGCCTCGACATTATCTTGGCTTCCAGAAACTTCATTCCTTCAGCTTCACCCCCATCTTTCCCTGCCGCTTATTCCAACATAATACAGCCTCTCCGCTCTCACAATCTCACAGCGCATTATCTCGACATGAGCGATCCACGCCGCTCCAGGCGGCCCGACAGCCGCCAGATGTGGGATGAATCAGACCGTCGCGACAGGAACCCTCCCCGAGACCGCGAGCGCGGCCGTGACAACCGAGACAGGGGAAGAGACCATGGCAGAGATCGGGGCCGAGATCGAAGAAGCTACCGGTCACGGTCGCGCGACCGACGCGACAAGCAGCAGGACCGCTCAATGTCGCCGGACAAACACAGACGCGAGCGTGGGGGAGATAGAAATCGAGGCGGCTGGGACCGTCGGGGAGGACGAGACGGAGGTCGGAGGGATAGCCCTCGGCGAGAGGACGATAAGGGCGATCGCGATGGCTACGACAGAGATGGACGATGTAAGCAACAGCCCGTCAAGCCTGACACTGCTATTGCTTTTCCAGGGTCAAACATGCTAACCGATGACGAAACCAGCAGCAAAATACCACGATGACCGCCGCCGCTCACCATCCCCCTCTCACTCCGCCCTTCCCACCCGTCCCCATCCAGAAAGCACACGCAAGCCCCAGCCGAGCATAAAAATCAAGACCGAACTGCGCAGCCGCTCGCCCTCCCACCTAGACAACGACCGAGATGGAGATCACAGCCCGAGACGAGGAGACAGATCTCCCTCCCACGACAAGATGGATCACGACGCGCATACGGGACAGGACGAGGACGACGATGACATTGTCATTGAAGGCCAGGACGACCTGGCGGCCATGCAGGCCCTGATGGGCTTTGGCGGCTTCGACACCACCAAGGGGAAGAAGATCCTTGGCAACGACGTTGGCGCCGTGCGCAAGGAGAAGAAGTCGGAGTATAGGCAGTACATGAACCGGCAGGGAGGTTTCAACAGACCGCTGAGTCCATCGCGATGAGCATCATCCTTATGGGCAGATGGTTGGAAAGGAGGGCTTGTTTTTTCTCATCTTTATGTCTGTATATCACGATATCCATGATGGCATAGCACCGGGGTTACATTGTATCTAAATCTGTTCCATCCCCCGAATCCCTCGAAACTCCGGTTTGTGTCGGTCGCTTCTTACAGGTAAATCAGAAAAAGTCACAATGGACTCTTGACTCGAAAAGCTGATCACGTTCAATGGTCTGGCAACCAAGGCACGAAGCAAATCATACAACAAGCCTATCTTGAAGTATTCAATCGATGGTTTATGAGGCGGCTTCAAATAAGATCCCATCCTTATCCTTCCAATGAACAAGACATTAGACCAACTCCCACAAGCAAACAATCAGGCTGCTGGTGTGCCATTCCCAACCCTATACAATTACACAATCCCATTCTCAAAAGGATATTATCTCCTGTGATGCAGACCTGTGTATAAGCTCCCTGTAGTCAACTCCGACCCTATTGAATCCTGACCTTTTATACCGCTACAAAGGGCACATTACCTGTGCTAGATTGCAACTCCATCCATTACCATACGAACCCCCCGTAGTCTCTGAATTCCAAAAACGCCCGTCATTCGTAACCCTCAATGCTTCTCTCCCACATAAGTCAACTCGTCTTCCTCCACCATCCGTCCCAAGATGAGGCTTTGGATCATGAGCTCATCGCACAGCACACGAATGTTCCTCGTCACCGATGGCGCCTGCGATCTCCGCCGTTTCTTCCCCGTCGACTCTGACACCGTGAGCACCGTCTCCGCCTTGCCGATCGACTCATCCATATAGAGCCAGGTAAATGGCTCCCCTGCCTTCTCCTGTGCGTCCAGAAGTTCGCGAGCCTGTTGTATCGTCGACACCCAAGAGATGGACGGCCCCAGCGCCTGGGCGAGGAACATGTACGGCCGCTTCTCCAGGTCCGTCTTCTTCTTCTTTCCCTCACTTCGGGTCCTCGAATCATCGACAAGTGCAAGGAGCTTCTCGCCTGCAAGTAGCTTTGGCCGGTGTTCAATCATTTCCGCAAGCCTCACCTCTGCCACGTCGTATCGACGTAAGCATCTAGACCTGATGGCGTTCCCCAGAACAGCGGACGATCCTGCCGCAAGGAGATAGGGCTCCCAATCGATCAGCATCCCCTTGTTGAGGCACGTTATGATCCACTGATACGCCAGACAAGGCAGGCCCAGAGCTAACGCTTGCATATACTTGACTTTCCGCGAGTGTTTGTCTGCAATCAACGCGGTGAATCCATAGTATAGACTAGCCTTGGACAAAGCCAGAGGTGCTCCGTTGGCAGCGGTTGGTACCTCGTGGGTGCTCATCAAGGAAGAGGGCTCGAACAGCTCCTCGAAACCAGATTCCAGGATGTGGCCACCGGCCTGCTTGATCTTCGTTTCCAGATTAGCGCGCGTCTTTTGGCTCTCCTTGTCGGGCGACAGTGATATGGCAAAGACCATGCCCTCGAATAGTCTTCGTCCGCGAAACGTAGATCCAATGCTTTGCTTGAATATCCTACTGGATCTCAACGAGGATATGCCCATTTCAAGAGCACTGCTGGGCGGTGATTGCTGCAGCTCGTCGGTAGAGGTAGGGTTGACGCCTGCAGATGGCATACTCGCCTTCACCGCCTTCACCGCTCCCTGTGGCGTCTTCTCTCTCGTTGTCCGGTCTGGATTCCGAGTCCGCATCTTGCGATTTTGGGCCGGAGAAGAAAGGCTGGTGGTGGGCTTTGGTTGGTCGGAACCTGGAGTAGCCTGTGTATCTGGCGTGGTCTTGTCTGAAACGACTGGCGGCGAGATAGCCGTTGTGCTAGACGACGCATGATGCCTCCGATCCGCTACACGGGCGCGCACGGGTGTGAGTGGTGTCCGCTCGCTCCTCTCAGTCATAAGGGATGTTGCTACAGTCGCTGCGGAGTGCGATCTCGTGGGTGACAGTTTCGGGAGCTCGGGTTCTGTATTGCCCGCCTCCATCTGCTCGCCATGTTCGGCCGACACGCGACGCACGGGCTCACTATTTGCCACAGGAGCTGCATCGCTCGAGCTTGTGAGGCCACCCTTCCGTCCCTGTCGTTCGGGCTCAACCGACGACCTCTCATTAGTCTCCGAAGAGGCAATGACCCTATTCCGACGACGGCTTTGTGCGTGTCTACCGTAGACTCTTTGCGCATGTCGACGAGGAGGGGGCAATGATGATGATTCCACATCGTTGCCGGTCTCCACATCTTCCGCCTCCTTCTCGATGAGTGTCGGCAGCTCTGGTTCGGAGACCAAGGGAGCACCACGCTGAGCCCCTGCGGATAGAGATCTCACAGGACTAGTAGCGGGGATCATATCCTCAGAGGCAGACTCCTTATTTCTTCTGCCTGATCGAACAGCCCTGGTCTTTGTGCTGCCTTCTCCTGATGTCGCATCTCGCGGCGTGGCTTTGGTAGACCCAGCTGATAGACTCTGCTCGGGCAAGCTTGATCCTTTCTGAGGACTATGCGAGCCAGTAGCTGCCTTGGCATGCTGTGGATGATCTGGCGCTGATGGCTTGGGAGAACGGCTCTCTTCCTCACCACCCGACGACAGCTTTCGTCTCTTACGATTCCGGCCCTCGCCCGAATCTTGTCGCGAAGGTATCGGCACCCTCACTTTCTCCATCTCTTCCGCCGCCTGAAGCCTAATCCTGTCCATCCTCCTCTTACGCCTCATTCTTATGACGGCATCGTCCGAGTCGCTGTCAATGCCTGGGTCTTTCGGCGGTGCTCTGACTATCGCTTTACGCTCTTGAGACTTCTTCATCGGCTCATAGTAGGACTGAACCTGAGCCGGGGGTTGCCGATTCCCAAACGACTTTAGCGGCTGAATCGTTGGCGATTCCGGGATCATGTCATCGTGAGGGTCTCCGTCTTCGTCTTCGTTGATCACCTCTTCCCGAATTGGTGACACTCTAGGTTTTCGAGTGGTTCCGGCGACAGTGGTCAATCGGCTGGGGCTCGACGTATGCAGAACAGTAGGCGAGGACACGTTGTCGCGACGCTTCAGAGGAGATGTCGGCATCAAGTTCAAGGACATGGTGTCTGGCAGCATTGCCGGCGACGGCCGCGACGACGTAGGGCTGTGAAGCTTTATAGCCGAGGTCACCGCAGGTGTCTGCTCGAACAGCTGTGTACCTGCAAAAGGAACGCCGGCACCACCATTATTCTGCATCGCAAACGGGTTTTTCGCCGGCAGCGGTGTCTCCGGCAAGCGAACGCCGGGCTTCAATGGGGTGAAGCCATGGCTCGACCGCTGCTGCGACGTCAAGTCCGGCGCCCTCCATTCGCCTCGAGTGTTCTCAAAGCCCGCATCCTCCGAGACTTGTGATGACGGACGCACACCAGGGCTCAAGTGACCAAAGTTGACGGCACCGGTATCGTCGGCCTGCAGCGTCTTTTCGGGCTCGTCGTGCAGAGGCAGCGTATCGGGCGGGGGGCTCGATTCAGGAGGTCGGTAGAATTGGCCATAGTCTTGCTCTGTGTTTTCCTGCGTAGGCGTGTACTGCGATGTGTCCATCTCCTTTGCGCCGATTGGCAACGCTGGAGGCTTGTCGGTCGCGGTGCGGGTATCGTCGTCGTTATGTGGAGAGGTGGAAGAACGTGCGTTTCGATTGAACGGGCTGCTGGCCGCTATGACAGCATCTTCCGAGTCCCGTCCGCGCAGCCCCGGTCGAGCTGGCGGTGGGCGAGGCCGGGGTGCATCGCGTCCCACTCTGTGAGTGCTGCCTGTGAAATTGTTCACGTCGCCGTGGGCAGTGGCAACGGCTTCCTGTGGCGCAAGTTGCCGTTGGTTCTGTCATTTTTCACATCGTCCTGTCAGCTATGGATCTGGCCTCCATTGAACACGGTACACCAAAGACAGGGCTTCTCCATAGGCAAAGAACCAAACAAATACGCGTTACAGGGCACCAGCACAAACCTCGAGACCATCCCATTGCGGCCCTCTTCGCCCTGGATCGCCATCATCAGCGTGCCAATCTCCCAGCGCATCTCCAGCGCCTCCCCCATCGATCTCGCTCTGGCTCTCGATCCCGGCCGGTGGCTGCGAGGCAAGGGTCTCGTCAAACTGCTGTCATTGGCCCGACTGCCTGTCAGCGCGCGCAAGAAAAAGGAAAAACGCGGGATGCATGTCATGACCCTGGTCAATCTGGCCCGTGGCTGAGCTGCACGTACCGCTGCAGGCCGGAACTCTGCCTTCAGGGCCTCGAGGATGAGCTGGCTGTCTTGCGATTCGACGGCTTCTTCCAGCAGCAATTGATCGGCTCGCGTCAGCGGCCGTGATGGCGACATTACGAGAGCATTTTCTCCTTGGTGTGAAGACGGAGGGAGAAAGTTAGTGGTTTGTCTGGGCAGGCGTTTCATTAGGGATCTGGCGGGGCACTTGCAAGTGAATCCGAGACAGTGAACGAAGCCTCGACGCCACAGTAACGCGGTATCACGTGCGAGCAATGAATCAGTCCTCCTTTACTTCTAGGTAGGCAACCACTGACTTTTTATTAGTGTCAAGTCTTGGATCAGTTGTGACTTTCAAGTTCAGGTATAGGCGGGCAGATAATAGGTAGGTAGCGTGAATTTGACATCTGAACTGATCGATCAACCTAGGGACATTTAAAAGGTATGCTTGCAAACAACATCCCTACACATGCCACTCCAGCATGGGGTGTATCACCATCCATTATGCCAACCATTCTAGACAGTATATACAAAAGAAATGGGTATACATCTCTCTATCTCATAACTCATCATGAAAACTCATCGTCATCATCACCCCAGTCTCCCCCAGAATAATCCACCGGAGACTTGCCCGCCCACCTGTTATTCTGCGAAGCTGCCACTGGCCTCGCAGACGCTGACCCTCCCGAGAACAGCGGAGCAGGGGCCATGTCGTTTGCATATTGCTGTTGCGGTGGATGGTCGATAGAAGTGCCTTGAGCAAGCGTCTGGCTACTGAACGACAGGTTCTGCAAGTCAGATGATATTGTGGAAACAGATGCCGCATCCGACACGTTGCGATGATGAAGCGCAGACACTCCCGGTGGACCTTGTCCAGCAAATGATGTCGGGTGAGGTGCAACTTGCTGATACTGAAGTTGCTGCTGAGCCATTGGAGGCCCTTGTGCTGGCTGTCCGACTTGGAAGCCCAAGGAAAATTGCTGGCCACCGGACTGCATCCCAAATGAATTGGCACCAGGAATCGGCTCTGGAATGGGCACGGGAGGGAACGTCTGCTGCGGCTGCTGAACCACAGGACTCTGGGCCGCAGATTTCGAGCCGCTGTTCTTGAACCACTTGCTCCACGACTTTCTGTTCTCCTTTCCACTGGACGTGGGAGATGTCTGTTGAGGCGTTTGGAGTGGCGGTAGAGGAGCGGGTTGTGCTGCTGAAGGCGAAGTGGGAAGAGCTGACGGCATTCGCTGCTGAGATTGTTGCTGGAGCTGATATTGCTGTGATTGAGGCTGTACATTCTGACCAAGCGGTTGAGGTCCCTGCGTAGGCCTCGACTGAGTCTGGAATTGGCCTAGGTGCGTGATCGGGCCGCCTTGGGTCAAAACAGGAGCTGGCTGCGGCGCAATGCTCATATGGGAAGCTTGAGCATACGCCGGCTGCTGTCCTTGAGGAGGCATCTGCTGATGTACGGGCATTCCTTGACCTTGGAACACAGTTTGCCCAGCCGGCTGTTGCTGGCTATTGGGAAATATTTGCCCCTTATTCTGCAGAGGAGCCAGTGGATGAGCCCCTTGGACGAACTGCTGTTGCGGTTTGCTGTTGCCCGGCGGCGAGGCCAGTGTCTCCTGCGGCGGTGGCTTGGTCAGAACCTTTCTCTGCTTCATCTTCAACGAGTGAACAGCAGCCGCGTTATGCTGCGTCTCGTCATGCTCCTCAATACTAGTCAGGAGATGACTAGAAGCCGACGGCCCGACACCCGTGGGCGACTGAGGCCCCGTTTGACGAGGCACATCAGAGAAAGATCCGGTATTTGACATAACTTGACGTGAAGACTGCGATCTTTGAAGTCCGCCCGGTCTCTGATCCGGACTTGGTTGCATCTGCCCATACGGCTGTGGAGATGTCCCCTGTGAAGTCTCTTGCCTCGCATTCGCCAGTTGTTGCTGCGGCATCGAGCGTCGTTTCGACCTATCTTGCGGCGTACCAACAGAAGCACCGTAGGAGACTGGAGATTGAGGTGACTCATGAGGAGGGGGGCTTCCTATAGGTCCATTTGTGGGGGGTATGGAGGATGAATTCTGAGAGCCGGGCGTAGAAGCAAAATAGGAGGTCCTCGCATTCTGCGATGAAAAGGAACCGACAGATCCCCTTCGGGACTCAAGCGGTGAAGGTGTTTCCAGAGGAAGGGCCCCAGACGACTGGCTTTCTGACCGAGATCGTATAGGCGAAACCGGTAGGATCTCATCTTGGGTTGCCCTACGCTGAATAGGCCGCGGTTGAGGCGGAGGTGGTTGATAGCTCGCAAAATTAGCATAGACGCCCGGATAAGCAACGCTCTGTGGTCTCGGCGGCTGGGAGCTTTGTGTAGGAGGGACGCTCTGCCGCGCGTCGCCTCCCGGCTGGTAGGATGCGCGGCGTTGCTGCTGAAGCTGCTGCGCCGGCCCAGTCGTGGCAGAACGGGGCGCCATTCCAGCCGGGACTATCACGGCTCCAGGAGGCGGAGGGCCCGTCCTCATGGGTATCTGTTGCGGCCTGCCTGGAGCTGACTCCTGTCGTTGATGCTGAAGAACCGGCATCGCACTTGCAGGTCTTGTCGGTTGTTGCCTCTGAAGCGGCCCATAGGGGGGTATTATTGGCGGTCCATCGTCGATTGGATATGGAGCTGTGGAAGTGCGAGCGATTGGTGGATGAGGCATCGGAAGCGGTTCTGTTGGATAAGGGGGTTCGGCTGCGGCTTTGGGCGGGACTGAAGGAGCAGCATATTGCTGCGAAATACGGAGACTCGACTGTGGAAGATCAGGTGCCGCGGTATATGATCTCTGTACGGGAGCTGGAGGCTGAGCGGTAGCAATGCCGAACGCTTGCTTAACTGGGACCGGAGGGTTCTGCGATGGTAATTGTTGAACAACCGGGGCTGGCGCTGAGACTGGGCCGGGGGCAGGGGTCATAGACGGTGGATGTTGTCCATGGGGGACGAACTGATATCCCGAAGCCCTGACGTCTTTCAAGGGAGACTCTGCACTTGAGCCCTGTTCCGTTCCTTTGACAGCAGCCTGTCTGTCAGGAGACTGTCCCGGCCTCCCTCGAGCAGGCCGAAGAATGGATGGATACTTGACCACACCAACCCCAGCGCTATCCCGAGAGATCGCATCATTCTGCCCCTGGGCAGCCGTCGAGGCAGTCGGCGTCATAGCCGGCGATTGCTGCTGTATACCAGAGTGCCGAGGCGACCCGTTCCTAGCAGGCTTCAGTACAGACGGCACTCTCCTCTGATCCATCGGCGGCGCAGAGGCAGTACTCGGCCTCATGCTCATGTTGAGCGACGCCTCTCGCTGCAACGCAGGACTCGCGATCCGCGCCGGAAATGAATTCGTCGGCTGTATAGACTGCTGAGGAGCTTGACCTGGCGCATAAGGCTGATAGTCGTCCTGTGTCTGGTCTCTGCCGGACTCTCGAAGAGTCGGTTTCCTGGCAATCTTGAACGGCATCGGGGCATCACCGGTCTGTGCCTGGGTTGGGCTGTGAGCCCGGTCCTGCTGCTGCTGTCGTCGCAGCTCCATCTGCAATTCCTCCTCTTCCCTCCTTTTGCGCTCTTCCTGCCTCTGCTTGACCTCGCGCTGCCGCTCCTCCTGCTGCCGCCTGACCTCCTGTCTCCGCAGCTCCAGCTTCTGCTCCTCCGTCAGTCTTTCACCCTCCTCCGGCGGTGTCTCTTCAGCCGGCAACTCCACAAAGCCAGGTCGCGGTTCCGTTTCAATCGGCGCCATGACATGGTTGCCCGCCAGCTCAATCGGATCTGGGTTCATCTCCGCACGAGAGCTCGCCGTGTGCTCCGTCGGCATCTCCGGCACCGTTCCGACGGGATCAAACTGCAGGCGCATGGGCACGGCAGTCTCCGCCGGCAGCTCAAACATACCGCAGCCGTAGCCTCCCTCTATAGGTGCGCTCGCCTCTCCCACAATGTCGTCTCCCACGATGAATTCCTGCGGCAACACCACCGCGGCCGGGTCATGATGCTGCATCATAGGGGGCGGCGACGGCGGCTGCTCAACAGCTGGTTCGTCCACGGCCGTCGTAGAACCACGAGCAACCGCCTCGCTCATCCGCACCATCGGCGTCGTATTCTGGCTCATCAACGGACTGACACCCTGCTGCCCGCCATTCCCGCCCCCTCCAACCACCGCCCTCCTCGCCGCCTCCTCCTCCTCTTCCACCAGCGGACTAACATCCGTATACGTTCCCGGCCCCAAGAACATGAAGTTCTCCGGCTGAAACACAGCCTCCTCCTCCTCCGCCTCCGCCACCGCCCGAACGTCCTCATCCCTCCCGAAATCACCGTCCCAGACCACGCTCACGGGCCGCGCCGTCGCCGTCATGCGCGCCCTCCACCCGTCTCCGCCGCCGCCGACGCTGGCATGCCGCTTGACCTGCTGCTGCGACTCGAGGCGCTCCTCGGGCGCGAGGTCCGGCGCCGGCGACGAGGCGTCAATGTAGTCGGGGAACTCGTCGCCCGCGCTGGGAAAGTGGTACTGGACGTGGCCCGTCGGCCTGTAGCGGTAGAGCCATCGGCTGCCGTCGTAGTCCCACTCCCAACCGGCGGGGAGCGTCGCCATGATTCGGGGCTGCTCTGCCTTTAATTGAACAAGCGACGGACGCAGAAGCCGCCTCTATTTACCAGCCTTTATCATGAACGCTGAATGTTGTAGAAGGGACTTGAAGATCAGAGTGGCTCGGTAAGAAAGGCGTCGTACTTTTGAAGCGGGTCGTTTTCGCTCAGCCGCACCGTTGTCGCATCACCGCGCGAGAGTCGTCCACAATATGCATGGATGGGAAGCGCTGTATGATTCGAGCAGCCAACAGCTCCAGAAGCCCGTGTGAAGAAACAGAACAGAGAGAGCAAGTATTCGATATTTGTCGCAGGAAAGGCAATACTTCAAGGGATGGGAGCAAAAAGGAAAAGATCAACAGAAAGAGGACAGAAACGAACAACAGCTTCCGCTACCAAGGATTCGAAAAGAGAATAGAAAGAAAAAGAGATAAAAATAAACATTGGAATCTGACAGACCGACAGCTGAAGATGACGCCGCTCCCTTTGCTAGGACTATCAACATCCCAAGCCACTGCGGCTGGGGCTTGATGCTGGGCTATTGGCTGCCGAGCGGAGACTCCCGCCAGGTCGAATGGACGCCTCGTTCGTTGGGTTGGGCGCACTTTGGGCGAAGGCAAGCTGGCCTCTAGTCCGCTCTTCTTTGACAAGGGAGACTCCTGCAGGAGGGGGGCCTTTGTTGAATGCAATCCTCAGTCTGCATCTCTGTTCCGCGGCTCACTATACTCGTATTATGTAGATGCTATGCTTTGTTCGCACGTATGCAAGTTCGATGGTGTTGGTCTGACTTGTAGACTAGTAATACCGTATAAGCCGCATCTCAAGTCATCTACATGGGCCAGCATTGACCAACTACCATCACAGCCCCAAGGTAACGTTGTAGGCTAGAATCTCCCTTTTTTCTCAGCGGGAGTGAGTATTTCCATACGGTCTATTCTAGTATGCATGTCATCCTAATCATTTTATGATTGCGGCATATTTCGCTGCCTTCATCCGTCGGTCATAGCCAACGAGCACCCCGATATCCCTTGTCCAAATCAAACCTGCTGCGCCACCAGTATCCCAACCCACGACCTGACCAGGAAGTTGTCGTTTCCTGCATTGCTAGGCTTGCTCAACTATAACGTAAAGAAAGAAATAAGAAAGAAGAAGAAGAAGAAGAAGAAGGGTATTAGAGCGTGTCGCTTTAAAAAAGAATCATCCAATGCCAATGCGTCAGGTTTGATTCCAGCAAACCATTCAATCTATGCTCTTGCTTCATGCCGAAAGGGAAAACGTGAGAAAGGGGAGAGGAAGGGGGCTCGTCGTCGGCTTCACGGATGGGCAACAGCACAGGCGCCACCGCAGAATCAGACCATGTCCCTACTCTGGGCGCTCCTCGTTCCACTTCGCGCGCGTCCAAAGATGCGAGATCGCGACTGCGTCTGGGAGTCGGCTGATGTGATAGGGGCCAATCCCGTGCTAGACGCACGAGCAGCTGCTTCTTCCTCCTCCTGAAGCCCCCTCTCCTTCTCTCGAATGCTGGCCATTCTCTGCATAAGGACATGTTCGCGTCGCTTTTCAAACACGTCTTGGAATCCTCCCGTGACAGGCTCCTGGTTTGGTACACTGCGGACACTGCGCGTGCTAGAGGTGGCTCGAGGACGACCCTGAGGCGTGGCATCACTGTTGCCGTTGTTTGCGGCCGGTGCAGGCAGATTCGCCCAGTACATGGGGTGCTCGCGGCTACCACCGGGATCGACCCGCAGAGGCGCCTCAATGCCCACCTGGACCATCTGGTACATGAGTTCCGTGACAAACTTGTTATGCCGGTTCAGTCGAAGAAGCTCGTTTTGGAAGCTGCTCTTGTGGAAGAAGACCATGTTCATGGTGCATGACCGCACTTGGTTGAAGCCCGTCATTTCGGTGATGATGCTCGGCTGATAGTCCCGCTTGTTGTTCTTGACAAATTCCAGCATCCTCGCCTTGAGATCGTCAATCATGTGAGCCGGCGTGCCAAACCGCATCTCGAGGGGGATGACATCCGATAGTCCGTTGGAGCGCCTCTGGTTGAGGATGAAGAGGGTATTGAGGAGGGAGTTTGGTGCTTGCACAATATGGCCCTGCATCTTCTTGAATTCGGTATAGAGCAGCGAAATCTCCGTGACATAATAGTCGTCGCCCGTCAGCGTCGCTCCGGT
This sequence comes from Trichoderma sp. PF4103, assembly GCA_023628735.1. Classification (NCBI taxonomy): domain Eukaryota; kingdom Fungi; phylum Ascomycota; class Sordariomycetes; order Hypocreales; family Hypocreaceae; genus Trichoderma; species Trichoderma sp. PF4103. The sequence continues at coordinate 190,508 of JAMAKC010000039.1, read as the reverse complement.
GTTGCCGTAGATGGTGACGCGGTCGCCCACATCGAAAGGATGCTTGATAAACACAAAGATGATGGACTGCAGGAACTCCTGGGCCGTCGCCTGTAGCATCCATGCCAGGCCAAGAATGGAAGAGCCCGCGGAAGCGAGGCCGGCGGCGGTCGAGTCGGAGAAGATGGCGACGAAGACGATGACGGCGATGGCGACAATGAGGAAAAGGAAGACCTTGTCGAGCTTCTTAATCACGGAATCGAGGTCCTTGAGAGATGCGGCGATAGCTTTCTTCTCTAAATGGATCTCGTTGCACACAGCCTCGAACTCGTCCATGGAAATGTCGCCGTTCATGTCCTTGTCGAACATGCTGAAGGCCGCCTCAGCCTCCTCCATGCTCTCAAAGGCAACCTGCAGGTCCTCCAAGTGCACCGTCTCGCGGCCCTCGCGCACTACGCTGCGATAGATGAGACGTGCAAGGGTGTGCGCCGACGCCGTGCTCCGCAGCAGCTCGGCCACGATTTTTCGAGGATGGTTGTTGTCGGCCCCTTTGCGGCCCAGGATATCATTGCCCACTCTGTTCGCAACATGGCCAACCTTGCCCAGCACATGAAGGGCGTTGTTGTGCAAGGCTCTCATGGGCGTCTGCAAGCCGCTGCCGGAGGCATTTCCACCGCTGCCCTTCCAGAAGCTATCGGTACTCTCGAGGCGTTTTTTCGCATACTCGAAGAGGCACACCAGCTGGCGGATGTCGGCCTTGTTGTTTTCGATGCGAGTGGCGTACGTTCGCTGATGGAAGCTTTGGGCGATCCACTGAATGAGAATCTTTTCCACGAAGTTCAGGGTCGCCAACACGAAAAGCGAGATGATGACCTTGTTGACGACGCTGATCCAGTGTATGTGAACCTTTCCCGACTCGCCGTCCGGGACAGGCGCGCGATGGCTGTCCATGGTCGGCTTGAAGGAGACGAGGATGGCCAGAAACCATAGAAACATGGCCGTGTGAAGCTCGAGACGCTGGCCAATGTCCCGCCACTTGGGGGCATTGGTCGACCCGACCATTCGAGCGACGGCGTGGAATAAGGGCGGGATCAGATTCGTAATCATGCGCGTCAGCCAGAGTGAACACCACACAATCTCCAGCCAGATGCCAAACCACATCACGTAGACGCCGCCCGTGCCGCCCACGGCATGCTCGTTTCCATTGAACCTAAAGGTACCGAGCAGGACGGGGGCGAGGAGCAGGGCAGCACCCGGGATGAGGTAGATGATGTACCGGAAGAATCGAGGAAACTTGCTGATGAAGAGCCACAATTTATAGAGAGCGGCATCGGTGTTCTTTCTCTGGATTGTCACGGGCTCCGGGACGTGGTGGTTGAAAGCGTCCTCAGGCTCGGGGTTGTGATGCCTATTCCTCGTCCGAGCCTTGGACGCTTGGTCATGCTCTTGGTTAGAGACCATGCGCTCAGCGCGAAGCAACTCGAGGTCATCATTGAGACGGTTAGCCTCCGCCCGCTGATTAGTCGGGGTTACGCCGCCATTAGAGTCGTGAGTAGGGGCCAGCGTGTTGAGGGTGTTGAAGGTATCGAGGGTCGGCGCCTCGTACTTTTCGTCGTACCGCTCCTCGATCTCGGCGTCATCCGTCTCGCCGTACTGCTCTTCAATCCGCGCCATGTGGTGCTCTTCCATCCGGTCCATGTGGTGCTCGTCGCTCCGATCTGTCTCTGACGAGACACGGCGCGGGTGAGAAGGTGGAGGGCCCGCGGGAGCATGAGAGGCTGGAGGAGGAGAAGCTGGAGGAGGAGAGACGGGAAACGGCTCTCCAGCCATGGTGAAGGTGGGCGACGGAATGGAACTGTCCCGCAGTTATCGAGGCGTCGATGGCAGTTGGCCCGGGTCCGAACTAAGAAAAAATGGGTGGTGGGTAAAATATGGGAAGGGGGACGCCGTCGACGGCGGTTGATGGATATAAGAGCCAAAGGGCAGATGCTCGAGGGAGATGAATGTACCGTAGACTATATGGGTATATGGGAATATGGGATTATGGATTGATGTGCGTGCTAATTGTAGCATCTAGTTCGAATGATAGCTGCCTGACATCGGATCCAGCGGGAGACTCTCCGCAACTGAAGCCAGCGCTTGGCTCCAGAGCGATCAAGTAAAGTAGCTGCAGCACCCGAGGCTGGAGATGCCAGGGACGTGGACCAAGCCGAACGCAGGCGCAGGGTTCAGGTTCAGCGGGCTGCCGAGACGATCGGCGTGGTGTTTGTTGGCCCGAGTGACGGCGCTGTGGAGCGAGTGACGAAACGATGCCGTTTGCTGGGTCCTCAAGCCCTGGAGCAGAGGCAAGGGAAAAAGGAATGAGCAGATGGGAAATCGCGAGACAAGAAGGACAAGAACAAGCTTGTTATTAAAAACAGGACGGGCCAGAGCGGGAATCCACTTGTTTCTTAACAGCAAATACCGAGACAGGAAAGGGATCGTATGTACATATCCCAGGCATTGACTGAAGTTTTTTCTTCTCCCTCCTGATAGGTAGCCAGCACTACGGACACGACTAATGCCGCTTGGGAGAAAAAATCGGCCCCCCGTCGCGATGTCGCCCGTTCTGGAGTCGCTATCATGCCCGTCTTGTTCCCCCCTGTGGCGTCTGGTGGCGTCTGGTCTTCTGCAGCGCCTTTCAGGGCCGTCCTGCAGCCACCGATTCCCTCCTCCTGGTGCCCTCCCAGCAGCGTCGATTGGCCCTATCTCGAGGTATGTTCGTCTGCTAGTGCCGCCCATTTCGAGGCGCCACGGAACCGAACATCTCCGGAGTGCCTGATGCGGCCTAGCGCTGCTGTCGCGCTTGCAGCATGACAGAAGACGCTGGAATTTCCATTCTCCCACCTACCCAATACCACCTCGACCTTTTCCTAATTCCGCCCGGCCCTTGACTCGAGAAATGGACAGACAGGTCGACGAAGCCCTAGTGGAAATCTCCAGAATCGCCGAGGTCGACGTGGAGCCAGTGGCCCACCGTCTGCTGCAGGATTTCCTTGATTTCCCCCCCCTTCAGCTTTTTATACCTCTGGTGCTCGGCAGGGTTTCTGACGATCGCGGTGGAGCTTCAGGATGCGGGACACGCTGGAGCACGGGGATTCGCGTTCACCGATATATCCCAGAGATTGGCTTTCTTGGCCGCCTCGATCTGTGTCTGGGTTTGGGGAAGCTTGTGCGAGGATCCTGCCCTCAGGGCGATGGTATCACGGCGGGGACATGTCGTGCCAGGACATGCAGGTGGCCGCCGTGCAACAAACAGTTGGCTGGCTGATAACGACATGCGCGATGCCCTCATATCGCCCTTGTTATGTACGGACCTTTGACCGCGTCTGCGGATGATCGGCTGCCTGCATACAGGCTAGTACTTGCTACTCGAGCTACCGTATGTAGGGGTTCAGTTGTCTCCGTGACTCCGTCTGCTTTGCCCGCGGCAATAGAGCTTGCTCCCATGCCGCGAGACAGCACCGCACACATTACTACCCGCCGCTTCCGCCCTGCTCGAGTCGCAAGCTCCATCACGGAACCACCTGGCACACGCTGCATCAGCGTCCAGCCTCAGGGTCTCAGCTCGGCTTGGCCACCGTCCGATCCAGCGCCGACCTCTCACTGTGCTACCGGCCGCGCGTGTCCCGCCGCTGCCCAGTCCGGGCCCTGATCCCTAGACTGTGGGATGGATCGAATGCCCGACATGTTCGCAGCTTCAAGCTATGACTCCGGACCCCCGGTGCCAAGAGTCATCGGCGGTCGGTATCAGTCGCAGATTAATTGTCCATGGAAGCCATGACGACGAGCTGCACAAAGATTCGTTAGCTGGCTCGCAACCCGTTATCATGTCAGCGAATGAGACGATGCTGCTGCGGATGATCATTTCGTCGGTGCTTTTTTCTTCCCAACTGTTCTTTTCTCACTCCTGAACAGGCAAGCAAACTGTTCCGTCTCAGACAGATGACATATGAGTGAGTGCTCATACTTGTTGGGCCTTTCTTACGACAGCCAAGCAAGCCTCTCAGCAGGCGGCCCTGTCAATACGAGGTCTAGTGGCAAAGACAAGCTTCTCGGTTTGCTCTGCAGGCCCGCTACAAATCGAGATTGCTTATCATGACATACATTCACGCATGCCTGCACGATCAAACAAAACATGGCCTTTTTTCATTTGACCATGAAGTCGAGCCCCTGCATGAATTCACATGCTTGCTCGATGGGCCAAGTTTGGAGGGCTGTTTAGCCTTGCTGGTGTTGTCATCCTGCTTTCTCCCCACTTACCCTGCATACATGTGTCTTTTCGATCAGAAGATGCTTTTTTTAGAATTCGCGGGATTCACCGGACACCTGATATATGACTTTGGGTTCGGTATTACCTATATCCGTCATATTAGTGGCCTCTCAGGTCGTGTATGGTTCGGCAGTTCTTGGACTATGCCGGATTTTCGGTGCACATCGTCTGTTGGACTACCGCTTGGCTGAGCACGACTACTAGACGATTTGCCCTTCAAGACCTTTTGAGGGTCACGTTGACCTTGATCATACGTGTCCTCTATAACTGACAGACATCGCGACTATGAGATCGGATGGTGGCCTTTTCATTGCCTCGAGAAGAGTCGAACATGATTTACTCTTTCGGGGAAGCCAAAACGAACCTCCTCGACATGGTGAATCCAGCTCCTCGCCAACTACGCCTAGACGCAGACGTGTAAGCCATCCGCTGTGGAAGCTTCCTCTTCGATGCATATTACCGTCGGTCTGACATTTCCAGGCCCAGTCAGCACAGGCACGTTGTCGAGGCCACTGGCTGGGCCATGCACGGCCTGTCCCGATGACTTTGCTTGCTTTTATGGCTTCCCCCCTGCTATGGACGTGGGCATCCGAGTCTTTTCAGTCTCGAACACATGCTTGCCATGTGAATGTCGACTGTCGCCACATGGCATGCTCTGAAATATCTCATCATTGAGTAAATGCTGGTCCAGCCCCTCTTGGTGGGTGCATCGTGACACTGTTTTTCCCCCATACTGGAGAGATGCGTCCATATAACCTCAGCTGTGACACCACCTCGAGCTGAACTCGGAAATCTCTTCAACGGTCCGCATCCCCCCACGCTGCGCTACTGCATGCTCTCGTCTTTGTGTACTTGCTCCGGCCATTTTGCAAGGCCTCGTCCTCTGTGTTACACACAGCACTTCATTACACGTCGAAGCGGCAAGGTTTGGCAGCGCATTCTTGTTGTCTCTCCTCGCCGATTTTTCCTCAATCTAGCCAGGCTGTGGAAGAAAAACAGCGGACTGGCTGACACCGTATTGGGTGCAGTTTGTATGGCGATCAGTCCGGTGTTTTCTTTCCACCGCATGCTAGCCCCCATCCCGATGCAATGGCACCATCACCAAGAAGATACTACTGTATGCGCCTAAATGCGCCTAATTAAGACACCACCCTGCCGGTAGTAGGACGCATCCCTACACACACATGTAGGTATATCGGGAACCTATTCGACCTGTAAACTTCAAGTATGAAGAACCAATTGATCCCATCAACACATCATCGCCCTATACCCCAATGAAGTCAATTGGGAGGATACTCTGTAAAAACCAGCGTATGACCCCCAACAAGGCTTCTTTAGTACGTGTACTATCCGCTGGGCAGGGCCAGCTTAGCAAAACGTACGACGCGTGCCTGAGTCATGTACTGTAGCCACAAGCCATGAGGTCGCCACGCATCAATTGAGTTTTCGTTTCTCTTGACGCCACGGACTCTCCTCTAGTCGAACCCTCTGATACGGTCGTTAGGCATATTCGTTCATCATATTCGTGCAAGTGAAGATAATTGAGTAAGAGAGAGAAGAAGAAGCACCTGGATCATGTAAGTGCTAAGGATGCTTGTCTCGTGGTATATGATGCGCGTCTGGTGAACCAGATAGATACGCTCATGCCGACGCCAAGCGACACCAATTCCCTAGTAGCTGGATAAGTTTTCGCCTTCGACAACAGGCCGGATAGCCAAGGGATAACAAGTCGGTGAGTTGCAACGGGCAACGGGACGAACCAAGAGAAACCACTTTGTGCTCCGTATAAATTTTCAGCTCCAACCCCGCGCGTCCCCATCCTGGCACCCAATATCCCCCCCTCATATTCCCCATCTATTCCCCTCATTCTGTCCTTCTGGACGGAACACCTCCGCATTCTGGACGAGTCATATCCCTTGTCAAGGTGCCTGTAGACTGCTCTTGGCTCCCCCAATTCTCCCACATGCGGCACCCGTTCCGAGCGAGTGATGCAGCCAGCGCGACTATCTGGAGTCTGGGTTCGTTCATCACTTCCGGATGGGCTGCCAGGAAAAAAGCTCATCTGCAGACTGATTGGTGCAGCATAACCTCGGTGATGGTGACGATGATGCCATGATGCGGTTGCACGCCCAGTTGTAACACAAAAGCACAGGACTTGATGCTGTCCACGCATTGCTGGGTGCCGGACTCCCGGGTGAGGTTCGATGTCGGGAACCCTTGGATTACACGGGCTTCTCGCTGCAGACGACAATATTCCCATGTATGCTTTGCCGCATGCTTACATGTATGGTCACCACGCAAAAGCAGGACCAGATGCAAACAGAGTTCTGACTTGCTCTGTCTGTTGTTCAAGGTTCAGATTAAAGCCCTCCGTGGCAGAGATTAGCTCTCGCCTAGCGGGCCTCCGTTCGAACGCGGGGTGCAGCCGGAGCCGCTAGACAGCTCCCCCAATCCCCCCAGCCGGGGAAACCGTTAGTGGACACCGGGGGCACCAGACCCCCACGCTTCAGTGAGTGCCGACGCCTGAGCAGCTGGAGAGCCGGGGGCAACCAGCCGGGACCTGATCCTTGGATCCCGTCAATCTTCTCTCTTACGTCGTACAAGTATCACGTCCATACATACGTCGGGTGCCACCTCTGTGTATAAAGACGCGGGCTCTGCCTCCCGGGATCGACCATGAGCATCCTCTACCGCATCCCCCATCCTCGACAACATCCACCATGCAGGCAACCGACGACGACAAGCAGCCCGCCGAGGTGCAGCACTCGGAGCACGGCCAGCTGCCGGGCTCGTCTCGACACACCGACGCCGTCAAGCCCGCCAGCAAGGGCGCGGATCGTGCGCTGGCCCTCATTGGCAATGAGAAGGTCGAGGTCTCCGAGGAAGACAACCGCCGGATCCTGCGCAAGACGGACCGAACCATCCTGGCAATCCTGGTCTGGGTTTACTTCCTCCAGATATTGGACAAGAGCGTCCTAGGCTACGGCGCAACGTACGGCCTCAAGACGGACACGCACCTCACCGGCGGCCAGTACTCCATCATCGGGTCCATCGCCCCCATCGCCCAGCTGGTGTGGCAGCCCTTTTCGTCCTACCTCATCGTCAAGGTGCCGCACCGCATCCTCATGCCCGTCCTCTGCCTGGGATGGGGCATCGCCCAGACCCTGATGGCGACGTGCAACAGCTTCTCGGGGCTCATGGCCACTCGCTTCTTCCTTGGACTCTTTGAGGCCGGCTGCTTGCCCCTTTTCAGCGTCATCACCAGCCAGTGGTATCGGCGAGCAGAGCAGCCAACTCGTGTTGCGGCATGGTACGGGACCAATGGACTGGCTACTATCTTTGCCGCCGCCGTGAGCTTTGGCCTGGGCCGCATCAATTCTGATGTCCTGAAAGAATGGCAAATGTAGGTGCATATCATGGTTCTGCTGGCGAATGAAGTGGAGTTTTACCTAACACAATGTGTATAGCATCTTCCTCTTCGTCGGCCTCCTCACCATCGTCTCCGTCCCCCTTATCTACTGGAAGCTGGACAACGATATCCCCTCGGCGAGATTCCTGACCGAAGAGGAGAAGCCAAAGGCCATAGAGCGGCTTCGCGCCAACCAGACCGGCACCGGCAGCCGAGAGTTCAAATGGGAGCACGTCGCCGAGGCTGCTATCGAGCCCAAAACCTACCTGTGGTTCGGTATGGCCCTGTTGCTCAACGTGGGTGCTAGTGTCACCAACTCCTTTGGTCCTCTCATCATCAACGGCCTTGGCTTCGACAAGTACAAGTCCAGCCTGCTCAACATGCCGTTCGGCGCTCTCCAGACAATCGTCATCCTTCTCTCCAGCTACTTGGCCCAAAAGGCTAAGCTCAAGGGAGCCATTTTGGCTGGCTTCATGCTGCCGGTTCTTGCCGGACTGGTCATCCTGTACTGCGTTCCACGAGACACGGGAAGCCAGGGAACATCTCTTGCTGGGTACTATCTCCTGGCCTTCCTCTTTGCGGGCAACCCGCTCATCGTCACCTGGATTGTCGGCAACACTGGCGGAACGACAAAGAAGTCCATCATCATGAGCATTTACAACGCAGCCAGCTCCGTGGGCAACATCCTCGGCCCCATCTTGTTTAACGACCGAGACGCACCCGATTACAAGCCCGGCCTCCGTGCCTGCTTGGCCGTATTCGCAGCTTTGATTGGTGTCATTCTTCTTCAGTGGGCCAACCTCGTGGTGCTGAACAAGATGCAAGCCAAGACGCGCGTGCGCAATGGAAAGAAGGCGGAAGTCATCGATCACTCTATGCAGGAGCACTACCACTCAGCCAGGAATGGAGACGGCGTGCTTCAGGATGCTGAGAGTGGCGATGCAACAGACGACCATACGGGGCAGAATGCCTTCTTGGACCTCACTGACCGCAAGAACGACGAGTTTGTATATATTTATTGAGGGAGGCAACAGAGGCTTGGGGCTTTGAAAGGTAAAAGCGGCCATTCTGTCTTCCTAGTGAAAGAAGCATTTCAATTTTAGCGTTACTGTTATTCTTAGTACTACAATTTCAGTTATTGCCATGAAACCTTTGCAAACAACGAACCTGCGTGATATTGATTTTTCTTCCATTATGATTGAGCTGAGAGACCTGTTCTATTTCTTTTTGCATCCGTTACCCTATCACCATCATACTCCTATTTCTATTTGTATCCATGATCCTTCTATCACTATTATACATGTTGACTCATCAACTTCAACCATCTCACGATCTACTAAACACACCCTGAGGGCTCGCAAACTTGGCCCAGAGGACAATGAAGCCACCAAACAGACACATGGCACCACTAAACATGGTAGCCTCAAAGAATCCCGCATAATGGCTCACGAAAGCACCATCAATAGGCGGCCCGATCAGTGCTCCAAGCGCTCCCAAGGCCAACCCCATGCCAGTGTAAGTGCCGATATCGCGGGGGTCAGGCGCACAGCCCGTGATGGACGTCGCCGCCCCGGACACGATGGTCCCAGAGGCGAAGCCAAAGACGGCAGAGTAGATAATGATTGCCGCGTTGGACGTGGCCGAGTTCATGCAGAAGATGACGATGCTCGTGACGACGGACCCGGCGGCGTACATGTTCAGCCTGCCGTATTTGTCCGCCAGGACGCCCGGGATGATGCGGCCAAACGTCGACGCTGCGTTGAGGATGGCGGGGAGGTATCCGGCGAGGGTGGCGTCCATGCCTCTCGCCACGGCATATGTAGGAAGGAAGATGATGGGCATGAACATGCCGACGAAAACAAAAAAAGTCGAGATGATGAGAAAGTCATATCTAGCATCCCGAAACGCAGAAGCGATCCAGAAGCTCGTCGTCCTTGGCGGCAGACGCGGCCGGACGACGGCCAGGGAAAAGGCCATGAAGGGCAGCATGAGGAAGCCGATGATGCGCACCGTCCAGCCGAAGCCGAGGGACGTGCTGTTGAGCATCTTGGAGACGGCAATGGGCATGACGATGCCGCCGATGGAGGAGCCCGAGATGGCGAGGCCGAGGGCGGCGGCGCGCTTCTTGTCGAAGTACTGGGAGACGCTGGCCATGGCGGGGAACTGGAGGAAGGCCATGGCGAAGCCCATGAGGACGCCTTGGACGAGCATGATTTGCCAGTATGCCTTGCAGAGGCTGAGGATCATGACGGCGAAGACGTAGAGGATGGCGGACGGGTAGATGACCTGTTGCTCGGTCAGTCATGGGGAAGGGGATGTGTGTGATGTGATTTGGGAAGAGAAGACACGTACCAGTGAGCCATAACGATCGAATAGAGGCCCTCCGACCATGCCCACGAAGAACTGCAGAAACGCAGACAGGGAGCCGATCCAGGCGACATCGTCGGGAGAATGGTCGCTAAGCTGGTGGCTCAGGTAGTACTCCGTAAAGGTACCGAAGGAGTTGGAGAAGCCCAGGCAGCAGAAGAAGATGGAAGCGGCGCCGAAGGCGACGAGCCATGCCCTGAGGCCGCCGTCGGGTGCCGGCTCCAGCTCGGGCTCGGACAGGGACGGTCCTTGTGCAGAGCTTGGCTGGTTCTCTGCGGGCAGATATTCCTTTTCTTCGGAGGGAGTGGATGACATGGCGAAAGATTGTTGATTCAAAGGCTTGATCGTTCTGTAGAGATGCGATTGATAACTCGGTGCGATTGATAATTCGGAAACACTCTTCTTTATAGCATACAGAATACTCTACGATACCCACTCCTCAGCTCCGACAAATTTCACTTGGCCTCTCTTTACGGCATAAACTTCAACTCATTCTAATCCACATTTCGGAGAAGGATTTCACGATTTCGCTGCAAAGGATTCTCCTGGCCTCGCGTTGCAAGTCGGAGATCTCGTGTAAGTCGGGCTTTTGCCTGATTAGGAAAGATGGAGAAAAGGTCAACATTGAGTCCGGCCGATTGATAAGCCGCCGTCTTTATCAATCAAAAGCCCGGTCCGGGTCGGATATAAGGCCCTTTTAGGTAAATCCCGAACGACCATGAGAAGGACGAGACGTCACTCCGACCTTCGACCTTCAAGCTTCAATCTTCGACCCGTTATACTCACATGTACCTTGTCGTGGAGTTGATGTGGATATCACCCATATCGACTTTCGTCACTTTCAAGAAGGGCTTCTGAATCGTTACCATGAATCAGCCGCCCAAGACGCTGGTCGTCCGAGGAGAGCGGCGACGACGCAGACCGGCAATGTGAGCCAGGAATCTCAATTCAAGCATCATCTCATCTGACAAGTGAAAAGTTCATGCGCCCTGTGCAGAAAGCGCAAGCTGAGGTGCAACCGGGAGCGGCCCTGCAGCAACTGCATCCGCTCCAAAACCGAGACCTGCGTCTACGAGAACCATCACCTGGTGGACCAACCTGGCCCATCGCCCTCGCAGAGCCAAGTCGGCGTCTTCTTTCTCGACTCTCAGGCGCAGACTCAGGCGCAGAGCTCCAATTCAAATGACGTGGCAACGAGCACCAGTTCAAATCCATCATCCAGGAATTTCATCAGCCCATTGACGCCTAAAAGCCAGGATGAGTCGATTGCCAACGTGAGCTTGTCTGGAACAAGCAACGCTGGCCCTTCAAACCGCAATTCGTCCCAGCAGATCGCGGCAGAGCCTCCGTCAAGATCCGCCGACGCAAGTCCCGACTCGGACTTCCTTGCCAAGGCATCTCACATCACCGGAGGAGCCATCCATTTCCATCGTGAGACCAATCCGGTAGACTCGACGAGTCCCAGCTTGATACGGAATGTCACGCACAAGAAGCGGTTCTTTGGACAGACTCATTGGATCAATGTCTTTCAGACGGTAAGCAGACTGTTCCGTTCCAAAGCCTCCCCGTGAGCTAGAATATTGCTCACCTCACTTTTAGTTCAAGAGCATGTTTGTGATGAACGAGATACACAACCTGGAGACCAAGTCCAACGTCTACCCGCTGCTCCTCAAATGCAAAGCGCTAGGAAGGATCATCAAGGCCAACAGAACCCCCGCCTGGCCGACCATCCCAACCAGGGAGCTCCCCGAAAAGGAGGTTTGCGACAAGCTTATTGACTGCTACCTCGAGACAACAGAGAGCGTCTACAGGATCCTGCATCTACCCTCCTTCAAGAGAGACTACGAAGAGCTATCGGAGCCCGGAGCCTATCCAGACATGGGTTTCATCGTCCTCGTCAAGCTCGTGCTGGCCATGGGCTCAATGTCGTATGACGACGAGTTTTCCTTGCGACCCTTGGCAATCCGGTGGGTGTACGAAGCCCAGACGTGGGCAGCAGAGCCCGAGTTTAAGGCTAGGCTGGGCATTCAGTTCATTCAGATGCAGATACTCCTCCTGCTTGCGCGGGAGCACGTCGGCGTCTCTGGCGACTCCGTCTGGGTATCTGCGGGAGACTTGGTCCGGAGGGCAATCCAAATGGGCCTGCATCGCGATCCACGTCACCTGCCCAAGCGATCGCTCTTCGCAACCGAGATGCATCGGAGACTGTGGAACACGATTATCGAAATGCTCTTGAGATCGAGCCTGACATCAGGCGGCCCTCCGCTCATCTCCCTCGAGGACTTTGACACGGAACCTCCGGGCAATTTCGACGACGAGCAGCTCATGACTGAAGGCGCGGTTCAAAAGCCCGAAGACGAATACACCAGCATGTCCATCCCAATCGCCCTCCGACGAACCATCTCCACCCGCCTCACCGTCCTCCGATTTCTCAACGACCTCACCTCCTGCGGGACATATGAGCGAACCCTCGAGCTCGACGCCGAACTCCGCTCAGCCTACAAATCCCTCTGCCAAACCCTCACGAGATTCAAGTCTCAACCCGGTCAGGCATCCAACCCCCCATCCCTCGCCCTGCGCATCGTCGACTTCACCATGCAGCGATACATATCCGCCCTCCACACGCCGTACCTCATCCCCGCCCTCCGCCAGACCAAATACGCAGTCTCCCGCAAGCTCGCCATCGAAGCCGCCCTCAAGACCTGGTCCGCCGTGTACCCTTCCTCGGCCATCATGGCGCCGCACCGCCGCGGCGAAGACGATGCACCTACGTTCCTTGACGCGGATCCCCTCTCGCGGCTCGCTTGCTGCGGGCCGGGCTTCTTCAGGATCGCCTCCCTGCAAGCAAGCCTGCTCATCTCCGCCGAACTGGACAACCAGCTCAGGGAAGAGCAAGGGCTCGTCCCCTCGCCACTCCGACCGGATCTCGTCTCCGTCATCAAAGAGGCCAGGGACTGGTGTCTGCGCTCCATCGAGGTGGGCGAGACCAACCTCAAGGGCTACCTCGTCAGCTCCGTCATCCTCGCGCACGTAGAAGGCCTCATGCGCGGCCTCGCGCCCCAGGAACTGCCCGCCCTGTTTCTCAAAGCGGCGGAAGAGTCGGTGGAGAAGAGCCTCGAGATATTGGAAGAGAAGGCTGGACAGCATCACGGCCAGGATGGCGCGTTGGATGCTGGGGAGGATATGGATGCCGTGGGGATACCCTCGCAGAATCCGGATTGGGATTTCTTGGTACGTTTTGGACTGATCTTGCTTCCCCCCCTTTCTATATGGCTATAACATGTCGTTTGCTGACCTCGTCTTTTTGCCTATTTCGCCACAGGTCTCGGACGCCATGTTTGCGTATAATGCCGGGATGGTTGAGCCCATGACCTGGATGTTTAGCGAAAGCGTCCGGTAAAACATTCACTCACCAATACTTTGATCCATAGATTTCTTCTTTCACGAATGATAAGTCTCAACTCTCACGAATTTACGACTCATTGTACATAAACCAGCGATATGGATGTCCTTACAAATCATTGATTTGAATGCCTCTTCAAACTGATCGAAGCCTGTATATAGTATATTTTCACCCAGAACGGTAACACAAATGGGCGGATGGTTTAGTGGTATAATTTTCCCTTAGCATCTTGCAACCTGGGAAAGGTCCGGGGTTCGATTCCCCGTTCGTCCAGTTGTTTTTCTTTTTTTTCCCTTTTTGGCTCCCCTTTGGGCTCTCTTTTTTTGTCCCTCCTATTCCATTCATACATACAATTAATCTTGTCAGGTCTCTTTTTGCTCCTGTCTCTTCGTCCCCTGGACCACCGAGAACGTGGGGTCTGTTGGGACCAGTAACTGCAGAGGCTCCTTGAAGGCTATGGGGCTGCTGAGATAGACAGCTCTCATGGCAATGGATGCTCCACGGCAGCACAAGTCTGCGTCAGAGCAGTTCAACCCTCTTTGCTGCGTCATATCCTATCGTACCTACCTGTATCAGATAGAGCTCATTGTTGCTTGTGAGGGGCAGACAACCCCCCTCACCGCTTCACGTACATTCATTGCTCTTGTGAACTGATAATTCAGCAGTGCTAGCAAGTTGGGAGTCTCGTCTAGCGTGAGCTTGTCTCGATCCAGTCTGTGTCATGCCCCTTTCGCGGAGTGTCTCTGGTATACGTTGCCTGTCCACTCGGTTTCGTATCTTATATGAGTGAGTGAATTGCTGTAGGTATGGCGACTCATGAGTCCGGTCCTGCGTGCCCATGCAGGGTCTTGCGGAGCCAGCACAAGGTACACGTTGCTAGATCGTAAGTATTGTTTGGAAGTGCTGGAATCATAGAATGAGTGTGCAGTTGTGAGTAAATCAAAGCAGATCAAGAGAGTATTCCCAGATAATAGAACATACTTGAGATGGAACGGCCTGGAGTTGTTGTCGTACATACCTCGATACTGACCTACAGAACTTCTGTCGAGAAAGCATTGGGTATCCGTGTACGAAAGCATCCAGACAGGTGTCCATATCATTCATCTGCTCAAGCGAGCGCTCCTCGTCACTTCGGGGTCTGGTCCCTTATTGACAAGGATCCCGCGGAACAGGATGGTGGGGGAGGCGGAATGGCGGGGTGCTCGGGAGACGCCTCCAAAAGCTTGACCAGCCATAGCTCCGACCCAGCTAATAAAGAGCCCTTTTGGCATCATTGGTTCCGTAGCATTCCTTCGCCCGCCTCTGTATGCACGTATCCAACTTGAAGTCATGCCACATTCAGCTGCTCAGGGATTACAGCATAACCCGAGCCAGGGAGGACACCCCTCTTATGTCAATGGCCCTCCGTCAGGGAAGCTGTCGAGCGAGAAACAATGGCGCCTCTGCCTCCCCCTCCCCCCCAAGTCCGTCACTTCCCATGCGCCACTTTGATAGGATATGACGTTCGCAATGGTGAAATCAGGGGGAACGAAGGACGGGAGGCCTGTGAACCATGGCCTGGGCCACAAGGGTGCCGAGCTAGTACTCCACGATTAGGGGATGCTCTGCCATGCAACTGTGTCCGGCTGGGGCCAGCTTGCCAGCATCCGGATGCTCTCTTGCGTGACCTTGAACCCCGTTTGCCACACTACGTATGTGCTGAGGGCCACCAATCGCGTTATCATAGCTCTGGAGCTGTTGCGAGTCCGGATCATCAAGATGTGCGGAAGCTGGAGGGCGTCAGCGTGTCCACGCATGGAGCTTGCCCACACCCCTTGATCCACGCTGCTACGCCATTGAAACTTGCCAGAATATCGACGCAGTAGCCTCGGGGGCGTAGCTGTATGCGTGGCCAAGGGGCAGGTGGCTGTTCCGTAGATCATTCGTGTCCTGAGAGCGTGAGGCCTCTGACCCCTCTTGAGAAGTGTGGCAGCTCCAAGCTTATAAATAGCCCTTTGCTCTCCTCCTCGAAACCTTCTTCTTCTCTCCTCAAGCAAACACTCTTTCACACATCCACACACAACACTCAACTTCTCTTCATATTCACAATGGGTTGGTTCGACGGTAGGTTGAGCTCCGGAAACGCCCATGATGTCATGCCGTCTAACCCATATGCCAGATGACTCCGAGCAGGCTCAGGCCTACCAGCAGGTGACCGAGCGACCCCACGAAGCCGAATGGTCTCACGAGCTCCTCGGAGGCGCTGCCGCTTATGAGGCTGCCAAGGCCTACGAGAACCACGTTGCTGAGAACGGTAAGAAGAGCCTTTCGTTGACCTTTGCTCCTTTGTTCAGAATCTGACTTCAGCTGTTTAGGCCACCCCGACGACCACGCCAAGGCCAAGGAGGTCCTCGCCGGTGCCATTGGCTTCTTCGTCGACCGCGAGGTTGAGACCAAGGGCCTCGACTTCATCGACCGTGAGAAGGCCAAGCGTCATGCCCAGGAGCAGGCCGAGGAACAGCTCAACAACCAGTACGGAGACCGCTGGTAAATACAGTCAGATAGAATAAAATCAAAAAAAATATCGACCACCTTGAAGCCAATCGTTCTCGCCGACGCGTGTCTCGCTGCGGGGTTTGAGAGAACCCCTCCATGAAGCTCTCCCATGATCCTCGTACTCGTAAGCGTTGGGTGTGTCCGTGAGTCGGCAAGATGATGCTATCTGCTGCACCTGTCTCGCAACTAGCCAGCTAGGGGCTCGTCAGCCGAGTTCCAGCTACAACGGCGGTACGTATCTAGCCATGGAAAGTGCCTTGGTCGCTTGCGTGAAATTGTGATTCAGGTTTCGTCGTGAGCCAATCTCATCAGCCCCTGGGTCCCAGTGACGGTGGTGGTTTGCCAGCCGGAAGACGATTGCCGATTAGCTCCAAGACCATGCTGGCCGCTGCATGTATAGTGGCTGAGAAAGCTTGCTTGCTGGGGAAAGCTGGGCCAGGGCCATGCTTGGTGGATGAAACGCTCGAGCATCGGCAGCAGGAAAAGGGTCTCTCGATGCGCTCTTTAGCGGGGTTCGTCGACCTGAGCCACAGCAGGTGGGCCGAGCCAGGCCTGCCAGCTTGCCGTGTATCCGGAGGAGTGCTGCGGAGGCACAGGCGAGGCACACCGCGTCTTGTCGGGAGCTCAGCGATGGTCGAACTCTGGTCTCTTCTGGGCCGTAGTCGCGCCAGGCGCCGCAGCTAGGTAGGGTGGCTGGCATTGTTGTAGAGGCGCTAATGGGAATAGCACTGGGCGAAAGAGGCCTCAGCTGTTCCGTGTGTTGTCATCGCCATCTGGCCTGGAGTATTGTCGACAAGCAGCACACAAGTGATGCTTCTGAAGGTTGAATGAAGCCGTTCAGGAGTTGGTCAATCGGGTTGTAGTTTAGAGGTTGTTGCTGTAGAACGGTGAGCCATGGCAGAATTGAAGTTGCGCTCGCGGACTATCGTAAGTTCCGAAGCGTGGTGTAACCCGAGCTGAGGTATTACCTTGCCTCCCATCGCTGGTCTCATGCATGCAACACGTCTATGACGATAAGACTACAGCTCGAGGCGGCAAATTATAGTATAATAATATCCGCGACTTCAATATTTAAGCTTAATTATCCAATCATTGGAGTCATACTCCAGGAACAGCGTGAGCCCGGAATAAGAGTAGAGAAGATGATGGAATGACGTCGAGATACCTCTTCCAACCGTTGACTACTAAGGTATTTACTTACCTGTAGCATGGTTGCTACCCTAGGAATCGTCGACCTCTCAACTTGATTTCCCCTACCCTTGGGTCAAAGTCGTCACGTTGGTTTGTCGTAGAGAATGGACAAGTGGAGAGCAATCGTACGCAATGTGAGTTCTGCGTCACTATAAATCATATTTGTACGATTGCGCTCAACGCACGCTTTCATATTCACTTGCTTCCTATTCTACATACAACATGCAAAAACTGGCTCAGACCTCAAATCAACCTCCAGCAGACTACCGGCACATTGTGTCCTCCAACAGCCATCCATGTTCTATACTGCGTTTATGAAAAGAGAAAGGAAAGCTCCGTGACTTGCACATCTAAGCCAGCTTGATGCTCCAGTCATCCCCAACACGGGCCTTGACATGAGTCACCGTTGCAAATGCAGCCCTGTCCTTGTCGGCGGCGTGGTAGACCACCTTGGCAGCCCAGGCACGCCCGTCTGATTCGACCTGCACCGCCTCCCGATCCCACGAAGCAGGAGCGCCGACGATGATGATCTTGTCGATGTGGACATTCTGCATCGCCTTGAGCCACTTGCCGGGTTTGATCTTGCGGGTATCTCGGCCTTCGGCATCGACCGAAGAAAGAACATCGCCTGCCAGGCTGAACTTGCGATGGATGTATTGACCATCCAGGTATTCGTAGCTATCACCATCATCTGCGTACAGTTCTCCCTCGGCCTGGCCGTCCTTGGAGACGGACACGACAAGAGTATAGGGGTCGAAGCGCATGAGAGAGCTTGAGCGACGGGGGATGTCACGGCGGGGGATGATGTGACCTCCTCGCATCAGAATGGGAATTCGATCAATTGGGGCGTCAAATGTGACATGCTTGCCCTGCTCGGTCTTGGCCACGTTGTACGTGTCATATTCGTAGTAGACCTCATCGTCCGGAATCCAAATGTCGGCGCTGTACTTATCTTTCTCGGCCACGGGCTTAACGAGCAAGCCGGTTGAAGCCAGGAAGAACTGGTCATCAATCGCCAAGCCTCCCTCAGCAGACGGATGCGTCCAGAACATGGGACGGAGGATAGGGCTGCCATCTCGATTTGCGTGGAAGAAGGCAGTGTACCATGCGGGCAAGAGAGAGTATCGGAGCCGCAGCGCTGCG
The DNA here is from genome assembly GCA_023628735.1 of Trichoderma sp. PF4103. Classification (NCBI taxonomy): domain Eukaryota; kingdom Fungi; phylum Ascomycota; class Sordariomycetes; order Hypocreales; family Hypocreaceae; genus Trichoderma; species Trichoderma sp. PF4103. The sequence continues at coordinate 172,169 of JAMAKC010000039.1, read as the reverse complement.
GTAACAATGGCAGTGTAGGGGTCGCCGAGCAGGTACGGCTCCCGGCGGCGGGTGTCAATGTGAGCATGGGCTCGGAAGAATGGGTAGAACGCGGCCGTCTGGTACCAACGGGCAAGCAAGTCCTTCTCAGGGTCTCCGAAGAAGCCCGCGACGTCGGCTCCCGAGAACGGGAATCCAGAGATACCCTGGTTGATGAGCATGGTCACGGAAGTCTGCAGGTGGCCCCAGTCCGCCAGGTTGTCACCAGTCCACATGGCACCGAAACGCTGGGATCCGGAGAAGAACGCTCGGGTCAGCACGAATGGACGTCGGTACTCGCCCTTCTTACGGCTCTTGAGAGCTTCAAAGGTAGAGTGATGATACGTCATTCCGTTCAGGTTGTGGACATCTCGGTGCTCCCAGTTGTCCCAGTGAAGGTTGTCCTTGGGCATGGTAGTCTCTGGCCCTTCGAAGACGGAGGGTTCGTTCATGTCGTTCCAGATGAAGGTGTTCTCCATTGTTCCCTTAAACTGGTCGTACTTGTACAGACCCTTCCACCACTCACGAGCCTTGGGGTTGAAGCAATCGATCCAGTTGGAATTGCCCGGCCAGCACGAGCCTTCATATGCCTTGCCGTCCTTGTCGTGAACAGCCAGATCAAGAGACAGGAGCTGCTCATTGATGGGATAATTGTCAACCCTCTTGATGTGGGGGTCAATGATCGTCACGAGCTTTCTGCCGTGGCTGTCCAGCTGTTTACCCATGCTGATGGGGTCGGTGAATGAGTGAGGGTCCCAGGTGAAGTATTTGACCTCATCGGTGTACTCAATATCCAGCCAGATGACGTCGTACGGAATGTGAGCCTTGTCAAACCTCCGATCAACGTCCTTGACGTCGTCTTCGGAAAAGTAATTCCATCGGCACTGGTGGTAGCCGAGGGCAAACTCTTGAGGCATGGCGGTTGTTCCCGTCAGCTCGCCATACTTCTTCGTAATGTCCTGAGGCGTGGGCCCCAAGAAAACAAAGAGATCGATGATACCGGCTTCGGAGATCCAGTGAGTCTGGGTGTCCTTGGGGGCACCGGAGATCAGGCTCAGAGGGTTACTACTGCCTTTGACCTTGGTGATATCGACCCACGTATCGGCGGCATTGAGCCACAAGACACCGACGGACGAGTCTTTTCGGTGAGCCTGCATGAAGGGAATGGAACCATAGAGGGTCATGGGGCTGTCAAGGATATACTCAAAGACGTCGGCGTTGTACATGCGGTAGGGTTCTGCATAGTTGCCTTCGCCGCCTCGAGTTTCCTTGAGAGAGAGGGGTCCGGTGTGCTCGGGGATACCATAGACGTGCTCGTAGCCATGGAACAAAATGTCCAAGGCCACACTCTCGGGACCACGAGGCTTGGTATCGGTATGTCCATTAAAAGTTTCGTCCCACCAAGTGCTTTCGTCCTCCTCGGCGTTCTCTTCTCCCTCGGGTCTTTCGACCTTTGGTCTCCAATGCTCAACATTGAGCAGACCGCGTTCGTTGAGCTCGATGTGCGAGACACCATCTCTCCGGAAATCAAGTCTGAAGGGCGAGAGTCTGATGACGGCCTCAAAGTTGCCTTCGGGGCCGTATTTGACATTGATCTGAGAATCGTCCTGGTGGACAATCTCGGCATTCGAAGCCGGCTCAAGGCCGCCAACAATGGACCAGTTCGCAGCCTCATTATAGCGTTCCTTTCTTGCGGCGCTGCCGTGTCTAAGCTCAATGTCCTTGTTTTGCCTCCTCTCTTCGTCAATGGTGAGACGAGCAACACCCGATTCGAGGAATGAGATTGTGATTGGAAGTCGGACCGTGTCGCCGGCGTCATTGATCGTTTTGAGGATGACGCCCTGAATCTGGCCGTCTTTCAAAGAGGGCGATTCAAAGACAGCCTTGTAGGGAGACACCCAGGTCGAGCTCTGGGAAGCCGCAAGATCGGCCAATGCACGGTTCCGCTTGCAAAAGCCGGCCTGGTCGCACTTCTTGAACTCGTGTTCCTTAACAGCCACTAGACGGTTTCAATGTCAGCAAGATGCTTCCAGGGCAGCGATGTGATCATCAAGCGTACAGGTAGGCCCAATCAGGCACAGAAGCGCGCTGAAAAGGCTGAGAAGTGCCGTCCACTTCCAGGACAGCCCCATCGTCGACCTCATGACGAGGGCGATGTTGGGGAGGTAAACAGATCAACAAGCGTGGTGCAAGAGTCGCTGTTCAGATGTAGGCAATGGAAAGCCACATGGGTTTCAGAGAGGTTCAGCAGTCCGAAGCCTCGCCCAGACAGCCCGCTGAGGCTATGTGATGAAGCTGGTGATTGAATCCCTTCCAGAGGCGTATCCGACACCGATGGGGAAGCGAGACAGACGGCGTGGAGTGCGGTTACAAGTAAGCTGTCCGTTTCGACCTCCTCGAGAGCTCTCGATTGGGCTTAGGGTCCGAATTAGACACGTTCCGCACCAGACCCGACCGCCAAGCGTGGAGGGGTTGGCCTCTATAGATGCATGCGCTTCAACAATGCGATTGAATATCGCTGTATGGACCCTTTCTGAGGGTAACCGATAGGAGATGAAGCTGCTGTTGACACTGTACGACCGAGCTGCGAGAGAACAACTCTATATCAGCCACCAACGATAAGTGGTAGCCCCGGCCTTCGCATGATATGAGGTAGGTCGCAGATAGTGAATAGGTACGTTTCTACCCTCTCGATTCTTTTGCGCATGTCTCGATGAGCATGGCTCTGACATACCTGTTCTCAAGGCGAAAGTAATAGGTAGATGCACACATACGGTAAGGTACAGATCCCATCGCTTCCAGTGAAAGCTGCTACTCGCCGCACTGTACAGCCGCCAGCTGTCACTTCAAGGTCCAAAGCCAAAAGGCTCTCGCTTTGCACCCGAATCGACTCCGTCCACAGCGCCAAAGCCAGCAAATCACCATGCCTGAACCCCGCCACGAGGACCCCGCTTCACGCCCAAAGCCCACTCAGGAGACGCCGCAGCAGAAGCAAAAGCAGCAGCACCAGCCAAGCAACCCGCTGCTGAGGTGGACTGCGGTAACCCTCCCCCCACCAGTTTTCCTCGTCCCGCTGCTACTACTTCTCGCCGCCGCCTTTTACATTCTTCTTCCCTCTTCCTCTCCTCCTCAGGTCCAACATCGCCTTGAATCACCTCAGCATCTTCCGCCCGTTCAAGTATCTTATACCTCTCCTTCTTCAACCCCTCCAGAACCAGTCGCCATGGCTTCCACCGAGCAGACGTGAGATACACCCCGCCATCGACCCCTCCATTGCCGGGATGGAATTTTTCTCTGCGGTAGTCTAACTCGCTCGATAGCTTCATTGCCATCAAGCCCGATGGTGTCCAGGTAAGCTTGCCATGATACTACTTGTTTCATTATACAGAGTCCTAGTTCTAACTCCCTCTACAGCGTGGCCTGATCGGCCCCATCATCACCCGCTTCGAGAGCCGAGGGTAAGAGATTTCGACCGAACCGTCCCTACGATAGTCCCGAGATTGACAAGGAGGTAGCTTCAAGCTGGTTGCTATCAAGCTCACCACCCCCGGCAAGGACCACCTCGAGGCTCACTGTTCGTCTCCCATTCGATCCAAGCTGCGGGTTGTTATTTTCTTTGCTAACTGTCGTCTAGATGCCGACCTCAAGGGCAAGCCCTTCTTCAACGGCCTCATTGAGTGTAAGAATTCGATCAATGCGCCAATAACACAGGTCCCAAGCTGACTTTTCGTCTCTCAGACATGAACTCTGGCCCCATCTGCGCCATGATCTGGGAGGGCCGTGATGCCGTCAAGACCGGCCGCAGTATGTTTTCTCCCCGACATTGCACATCAGATCGTGTAGCTAATCCTCTTTTCCAGCCATCCTCGGTGCCACCAACCCCCTGGCTTCCGCCCCCGGCACCATCCGTGGTGACTACGCCATCGACGTCGGCCGCAACGTCTGCCACGGCTCCGACTCTGTCGAGAACGCCAAGAAGGAGATTGCCCTCTGGTTCAAGGATGGCGAGGCTGTCAACTGGAAGTCTGCTCAGTTCGACTGGGTCTACGAGAAGGCTTAAGCGTTTCATTACGACGAAGCTCTGAAGCAGCTATGAAGCTGTACAAATCTCGTACCTTTGTATAACTTGCGTCAGGGTAGACAAAAAGAATGAAATCTTAAAGCAAAAAGAGAAAGAGAAAGCATGCTAGACTCGCTTGCTTCGCTTGCTTCTACGTTTTCCGAGCCAGTGAAGGCTTAAATCTAATGAGGATCCTCGCGAACCACGGCGTAGCCCAGACGCTGGCGAGGATCCGAAGAGGCAGGAGGGCTTTCGTTATGGCATATGCCAAGGCGACCTCGACGAGAATTCCGTACTTTTGCTCCCCGTTTTTCCACCGCTGCACAGCGTCCTCCACATCTGCGTCCTGGGCAGACGTGCCGCTGTCCTCCTCCTGCCCAAAGCCAAACCAGCCCTTGCGCTTAAAGTACCTCTCGAACCTCTCGACTCCCGCCTGGACGTATTCGCTAAAGTGCTCCGTCGCATAAGATATCGGCAGGTAGGTGGTGTAGTGAAACAGGGCGAAGAGGCCGAGCAGAGGCACAATCGCCGTGATCTCGTGGAGAATCATGAACGAAACGACATGCGAAACAGGGGCGTCGCGGAGGCCGTTTGTGTACCTTCGCAGATACGGCAGGCGGTCGAGGCGCGAGATGATGCTGGCCTTTGTGGACTGGAGCCGAGTCGGCAGGCGCATGTGGAGCGCATGAGGGCGTGATCGCAGTATCGGACGCCAGTTGGAGAAGATTCGGGGGGGAGGCATTGTGTCTGAGGGGGGGAGGAGGCTTTGGGATATGGACGGCAGATGCAGGCTTGGTGGAGGAGAATATTTGGGTGTTGAAGCTTGTTATCGAGGTGGGTTTATGCGGTGCTGACTAACCCGTCGCTACCCAAAGCTTCAGGCGGACCAGAGCCATGAAGGCAGGATTCCTCTGTGTCGATGTGCTACAGCGCTCCCAGGTGACTCGATCACTGCTCCAGGTATTGTAGGATGTTGGAGTGAGTATAACAGAGATGCTTCTATTTCATTCGCGATGTGTATCTTGACGCTATATTTCTTGATGATGCCCCCCAAAAGAGTTAACGCCTGTTGTCCCTTTGCTGCGTGTCCGTCCAGCGGCATCAGCTCCATGTCAAGCCCACCAGGCTCATTCTGAATGCTCCGAAACCTATACCGAACAATGAGAGCCCAGAAATAAAAATGACATCAAACTCCAAGATGGTCCGTATCGGTAGAAATCATATTGCTCATATCGTCATAATGGTAGGTCGACTGTACAAAAGTCTTTGTCACCTCCGTTAGTCCCATGTGGCATCGCAGCAGGCTGCGATGACTGACATACCGTTCAATCTATGCTTCAGGCAGACATCACTCGAGAAGTGGTACGTTGTCGTTGTACAAGTCGTGATCCCGAGCAAGCGTTGGCTCTCCCACGACTTTCTTGTACGGTGCGCCTCTGTTGCTGATCCTGGTGTATAAGCTCGTGCTTTTCCCGCCAGCCGTCTTGATCCATTGGAAGCAAGCAATGAGCCTTTGCGCCATGTTGTTTGCGTTTGATGATGGTATGTAGTTCAGGTTCGGTGAAGGTTGGTGTGATTATGTGTGTGTTTTCAACAGTAATTGCGATACCAGTCGCTTGTTGGGTCCCAAGTAGTTTGACGGACGGAGACTGAAATATAAATACAACAGCCTCTGCCGACGGGAGGGATGATCAGGATCAGATGCCGGGCACAAACAAACGCAACAACAGCGTCAATGCATCAGCAAGCACCCCTCGCATTCTTCACAGCCCCTGAAGAGGCCTGGATTGGGCTCTGCAGTTTGCCCCAATGTTTGCCCACCTCGGTCATACATGTCGAGCTTCAGTTTTGGTTCGCCATCCGATTCTGAAACCACAAACATGCCGGGGTCCTAGGCGCTTCTGCACTGGTTCGCCCTGCAAGTGCCGGGCGCATTGGAGGAGAGGTTTTGGCCAATCAATGCTGCTGACGGTGCAGACCGCAGCAGAAGCCGTTCGATGATCATGAGCTCGCCTCGAGATGTTGAAACGCATATCGCGCAATGTCTCTCTCTGAGTATTCACGCAGGCCGGAGAGATACGAGGGTGCAGGCTATGCTTTGTTGATCTTACGGTGAAGATTCGGTAGGCTGAGGGGTGTTACCCAAGGTATGCCACGGCGGCAGAAGACCGTCGCGGTCGGTGACCTACCTTAGGCGCGCGGCATCGAACAGCTGGCTACCTCGTGATGACGGGAGAGAGGCAGTGTTCGCGCTGCATGTAGGAAGTTTTGACCAACTCAGTCTCGTACTGCTCAAAGTCCTTCACTCATCCGCCCCGGAGGCCGCTTTGATCAATGCCTCTACTCGATGAGCAGGCCATCCTCCTGTTATGTTGCTCTTCTCCGAGACATCCTCCATCTCCAATGTGATCTCGACATCACACCGTGAGCCGCGAGCCTTCCTCCAGCTGCCGTAAATGAGCGAGAATGTGATGACTGTCTCTTTCCTCGTCCAGCACCATCTTTGACCGCCTCCATAGCAGGGTATCTCTACCTGGGAAGGCATCAAGAGGCTTCCACCTGCTCATATAAGCACCTGCCGGTTCAGTTTCGACGTCACCGGCACACATTTACCGCCTCGAGATACTCCTTCTCCTCACTCCAGCGCCCTTCTTGCCGCAATGGCCGGCGATGCTTCCTCAACAGAGTCCCAACAGGACGAACATGGCGGTCAGACAGAGTTTCTATGCTCGAGGCCTACAGACGGCCATGGAGCCTCCATCTCTTGAATTCTCACTTCTCAGCTCTCTTGCTCTCTCTTCAAACCTCCCACTCGCTCTCTTGAACCCATTCGCAGCAGATCTCCAGATAGTCCCGTCAATTCAACCCGAGTCTCTTCGTTCGTTGCCCGCTTCAGATACTCTTCAACTGCCTGACACCTTCATCAAGAATGGCCATCTTCAAGCTCGCTGCCGGCCTTGTCGGCGCCATTGGCCTCCTCAATGCCGCCAACGCCCAGCAGTTCCGCAACGAGGACCTCATCCTCTGCGACTGTGGAATCGGAGACAACCCTGACCAGCCAGATTGGTCTACTTCTCGCCAGATGAACTGGTACCAGGACATCGCTTGGCCCAGTTCCGCCTACAAGTATCCTGACGCTCCCGACATGGCTGTTGAAATCCCTTTCAAGGAAGGCTGGTATCCCTGGGTTCCCTCTGGTGCAACCGCTACTATGCCTAACGGCGACGTCTGGACCGCTTACATCGAGGATGGTACCCCCGACGGCTTCAAGGCCGGAAGTGCCGTCACTACCAAAGACAGCGGCCAGATTCTCAACTGCTGGGCTTACCGTGGTCGCCCCGTCAGTGCTGCCATTAACAAAACCGTCAATCACGACGCCATCTGCTGGAGTGCCTTTGTTTGCAACCGAGACAGCTACCCGCCTCCTCGCCCCGAGGATATGGGCTCGCAGACTTCAACATTGAGCACATCCCCTGCCGCCCCTTCCACTACGTTCTTCTCTCAGCCCCCGACCACGGTTACTGCAACCCCGAGCAAAGGCGGCCAACCTGTGCCAACCCCCAAGCCTCATACTGGCCAGCTCGATGTCTATGCCACCGTCAGCCCTCGCTTCATCAATTGGCAAAGCACCTGGGGAGCATTCATCAACAACTTTGTCTGGGACCAGACATCTGGAAATTGTGTCGGCGGTCCTATCAAGGGACAGGGCTATACTATCAACGTTGAATGTGCGGGAGTCAAGGTCGACGAGGACACCCACATGACTCTCCTTCTCATCAAGGCCCTTCGCGACGTCGGCCTCAAGAGTCTGTGGTTCAACCAGAATCCCGTCATCCCGGGAATCAACGGAACCGGGACCAACGTCACTGCCCCCAGCTGGGTGGTCATGCCCGAGTCTTTCACCGTCAGAGCCACAGATGCGTCAACTCGAAATGTTGTCGGCTATCTGTCATATAGTACCAAGTACGACGGCTTCCTCAGCGGCCCGTGCTCGGCCTGCGAAACCGCCCGCTTCAACTCAGACTTTTTCGACCCAATCATCGCCGCCGTCCAGGGCAGCTATCCGGTGTACAACAACTTCACCATCGAAGCCCAGTGCAGCCCATGGATGGCCTGCAACTAACAAGCAAGCCACGCTTGTCTTCATCTTCTTTTTGTAGCTTTCGGTATCTGTATGTATCGACGGGGTGATACGGCCTCATCTGCCGTCATTATCTATCTGTTGTTGAGGAGGACCAAGACTCATCTTTACACTACTTGCTCCATGCTATAGCTGTATGTATGCTGCTCAAATACAAGCTCATTTTGACGGGTGCATTTCGCCTGTCTCTGCAGGCACTAGATGAGCTGTAACGCGATTCCAGATTTGTGCTCTTTATCAACCTCGTGATTGCCCGCGTATGTGTGCCTTATTCTATAAATCAAAGCCATTGAAAGTTGTATGTCTCTATTCGCTGTTTCATGCATCTGAGCCATCTGAATAGTAGTCGAACTGGCTGGGGACTTGGACTGGCTTGTCGCTGGGAACATCAGGATCGGCCTCTACCTCTAGCACAGGTTTCGTTGACTCGTTGATTGGTGGAGGCTGGCTGCTTGGTAGAGAGACATCATTTCTCAAGACGGACGTCATCTGCCTCGCCCATTCCCAAGGCCTCTCGTGCCCGCCAGGAAGACTGTTGAAGTACTCCCACCCCATGACCCCTCCGAACCGCTCATGACGGCCTCGGAGCAAAGTCAGGACGGCGGAGAGAAACTCCCAGATGACGAAGCCATTGCCGTTGGCCGGGTTCGTCACCAGCCCGACGACGACCTTTTCGACGGGCCAGCCCTTGCGGATGATCATTTCATACATGATGGGGTTGTTCATATCGCCCCAGCCACAGTAGAACTGAGCATTGTACCACGCAATCTCGTGGCCGCGCATGGCCTCCAGGGCCTCGTAGTCGAAGCCGCTGAGATTGCTCCTGTGGTCGAGCAGCGCTGCGGCGACGGGTGCGAGGGTGATGAGAAAGTCCTTGCCAAAGTCGCTCCTCAGGCGATCAATCAGCTTGACGACGCCGCCGAGGGACATCTCCTCCTCGACGTCGAGGTCGAGGCCGTCGAGGCCGCGGGCGCGGATGACGTCGCGCAGGGGGCAGTAGTACCTCTCGAACTGCTCGTCGGAGGCGTCGAGGCGGGCGTAGGAGCCCTTTGCGGCGCCGCCGAGCATGGCGAGGACTTTGACGCCGGAGGCCTGCAGGATGCGGAGCTCGGCCCAGAGGGGGTCGAAGCGGGCGTGGTGAGGCGGGTGGTCGTTGAGGGTGATGTGGCGGGGGTCGTCGTTGAGGTGGATGGCGGCGAGGATGACGTGGGTTAGGGAGATGCCGGGCTGGGTGATGAGCGGGAGGAGGGAGATGTGCTTGCCGGCGGGGTCATGGTGGGTTTGGTAGTAGGTTATGATTCGGGGGAGGGGGTTTGTTGGTGTTTTTGTTTGCGTTATGGGAGGCATTGAGGGGGAATTGGGGTTGAGAGAGCAGTGTGTGAATGGGATGAGGGTGTATTGGATGATGGAGATGGGATGGTGTGAGTTGTAGCTGAGATGAGATGAAGTTGGCGGTTGGAGCTGTTTGGTGGGGGTGGCAGGACCCCGCTATCAACGGATGCTTCAAGTATTACATGCATGCGGCTGATAAGGTGGCCTACTTTTCCAGAGGATGTTTCATGGAATTTCAAGTATATTCATGCATTGTAGACTGATGTAGCAAGTCTCTATATCTTTCTACTTCACAATCCAAGTCGACATAGATTAACGGCCAAACTTGAATTCTGGCTCATAGTATTATTGCTCATACCTTACTCATCGAGGAACGGCTGACTGCGTCTTCCGTGCATGGTAAGCCCAACGACTTACATGCGAATAGTTGACAAAAATTGCATTTTATATTCCCCCGTTCAAGCCTTGTTCCAACTGCTACGTGCTTCTTCATTGATCGCCTCGGTACCCTTGACGGTGCTGCCTAGGCATCTCCCAGGGTGCCATCCAGCAACAAGGAGCACCGCCGCCGCTACAGGCGCAAACTCCAAACAGGCAAAGTAGATTTCGTTCGTCTGGATAGATCCATTCAAGCCCTGGGACGTCTCTGCAAGCCGAAAGACTGTACGCAGGTACACCAGGATCGTTGCAGCGGCGAAGACGAGAGCAAAGGCAGTGAGGCCACGCTCCCGAACAGCCCGTCTGGCGCGCACCAAGAAGCTCCCCGCCACGGCGATGAAGACGCCGATGGAGAATACTTGGTAGGATAGACCGCCGAGAAGAATGTCGTTGGCGAATGTCGGGTCCTTGCGCTTGGACTCTTGGGTGCCGATGAGGGCTGCGCCGGCGACTTGGGTGATTGTGGAGATGACGTCCGACAGGATGAAGAACCATAAGATGAACTTGGGCGAGAGCAAAGAATACTTGGATCCGAGTCGAGAGATGAGAGCCGACAAGATGGTGTATATCCCAGCGGCGAGAAAGACGGGGGCGGTGACGATGAAGAAGTAGTTGATGATGAAGTAGTTCAGGTTGTAGGGATCCTTCTTGGCCGAGAGCGAGCGTGCGATGTATCCGACGATTTCGAAGGCGAGGCCGACAGCAAACGGAATAAACCACCAGCTCCTGTAGCGGATCGTCTGAGCAAGATGGATTGCTAGCATGAGCGAGAACCAGACGGCTGCGAACACGGCGAGGGCAAAGGACGGCGTGTAACCGTAGATGATGATGGGCACATCTGATTTGCCGTTGGGGTTTGGGAAGTTTGGGTCGATGTAGCCGCCGGCTGACATTCTTGTATTAGACTTGGTCAAATCGAAACAAGTGATGATGCTGTCGGGTATGCTGGAGTGACTTACAAGGTTTTCCGTTCGTACTCATGGTGTAGTTGAACGGATTGGATGTCGCAAGAGCTCAGATAAGGTGTAATTGTAGGAACAGGCACGAGGACTTGTAATCGGTGAAACAGGTGCCTTGGTTCTCCTCAGTATACAGTACTACTGACTTACTTCAACTTCAGAGGATGGCTGTGTCTTCCAACGCCCAAAGCGTCATCGACCAAGAGACATAGAGCATCTATATATGCTTCAACCACAGAGCACCTTTGTTTCGCATTGTATCAGGGCAAGCAGCCGCCACATGGGAATCTTTCTAGCCGCAAGTTCAGATCCCTGTATCTATGTGTTTCTAAGGAGGTCTTATCTACTGGGTAATAGAAGCAGGGGACTGCAGATGCATCAAGGCTGGTAGTGTGAGCTGCGCCATCGCAACGTGCCATTCTGGACTCGAGCGTACGTAATGCGCTAGGTCGTCTAAGCCCACAGTCGGAGGTGCCAGATCGAACATGTGCCGCGATCTAACATTTGCGTATGCGTGGTCTGGATCGCGGATTTTGGCTATCATCCGCTTTCCAGGGCGCTTCCACGCCACCCCAGTCTTTGCGGTGACGGTTGGCTTGATCGTAGGAGCTATAACTCCTGACAAAGAGGACTATCAGTATTAAACAATCGACATCCTGCACTGAAGCAGCACGGGGCAATTGAGGGAAATCCTCAGTGCATCAATCACTCGAGCATCTCGGCATCCATGACCGCATGCCGCCCTCAGTGGAGCCTCACCGTCGGCAGTCGGTGGTCCACTTCGCCGATGGTGACCCGTAAATGCTTGGCAAAGCGGCAGCGCAGAAACAATTTCCTCCTGGAGCAATGCAGGGCCGAAAGTTGGAGATGCTGGCTAAGCCTCATTTTGAAGTTGGCAATAGGAGAGCTTCAACTTCAGCATGGTGGCTTCGAAGCGGCACTGCGAGCGCTAGGCCAGTTGGTTTGCGGCCCTGCGAAATGACGATGTCCGAGGCACATTGACTCTTCTTGGCTTGTCCAGCGATACAACTGTTCCTGTTCGTCTTGCTGGATATAGTTGATCAAACGCGCCAGTGGAAAGATTGTCAGGCATTGCAAGTTTAGATGTCCATGGTAGGTAGCTGGAGTCCGAAAGTATCTGATCTGATAGCAGAAGAGTTGCAGAAGAAGAGTCAGTGAGCAATGGGACAGTTGCAACAGAAGGTAGGCCCCACTGTAGAAGTCCGAGTTTTGCCGCGACTTTGCCGATTCAAGCTTCACAACATGCTTCACTAAAAGCTCATGAGCTTTATCTTCCAACAGCCTCCTGGAACGTCGCCGCGGCGATGGCCTCCAAACGATCTCTAGTGTCCCGGAACGGGCATCTCCGTCTTTTGGCGGGTTCACAGCCTCCCGTTCTTTCATCAATATGTCCTTTCTGCTCCCTGTCACCAAACTCGCAGGCCAGGATCCGATCACGCCCAAATCTCAAGTCTCGCCGATGGCAATCTACCTTGTCATCTTCAGTGACAGCTCCATCCAACGCTCGAATTGAGCTTGAACAGACTCTTCTGGAGCTCGAAAAGAGAATACCCGGGCTGGTCAATCTCTCGAGGCTGCAACTGGCACTCCAGGGACTGCGACAGCCGCCGGGCCAGGAAGCGATAAGAGTCGCGATCCTGGGGGTTTCCAACGGCTCGAGTGGCGTAGAGGCTGCAAGAAAGGTTCTTAAAGCTCTCATCGTGGACCCGCTGGTGGATGAGCAGGAATGGGAGAAGCAGCTGGATGAGCACGACACCAGCAAGCCTTTGATTGTTTTGGTTGGACCCAGCCAAGGGAAAATCACTCGCCTGGTGACTTCCAAGAACTTGCCAGATGTGTTGGAGGTCTCTTCTGCAGAGCTCAATGGGCTCAATCTAGAGCTCCTTCTGACAAGTGTGGAGGTGCCTGTCAACGGGTTAGGCGTGGCTACTGTTCAAGCGCTTGAGGATGCTGTCCTGGCCCCGGCTATTGAAGTAGCCTCTGCAGACGAGCACGGCGCCCCCTTACCCGCGCCTGTCCACCAAGCCCTCTTGGTGGCCGATGGATTGACAGGAGCTGTGAGAATTGCTGGGCTGCCGATACTCGACAGCGGCGATGCCATCACTGCCGCCGTCGACCTAAAGGGGTTATCGAAGGAACAATTAGGGGCCAACTTCACGGTGATCGACACCTCTTTGGCGGAAGAGGCCGTCAAACTGTTCCGCCAGGGCCCCCAGAACGCCATGGAGTACGAGCGTCGTTGGTCGACGAGCAACTTGGGCATGCTGGTCGCATGGCTCAAAGCTGGCCTGAAGGCCGCTGACGACGAAGCGACTAAGCCAGCTGTGCGAAAGCTCATTGCGTCAATACTACAAGGCGCCCTTTCCACCATTGAGGCAGAGTCTACGAGCCATGAACTGGCGCGTGAGCTGTCGGCCTCCATGTCCAGCCCTGAGATGCGTGCTATGAACGAGATGCTCTCCGAATGGGCCCAGAGCGCGCACGCAGAGCTGCAAGAGCAGCTTGACTTGGCATTCTCCGGACGTCGCTGGAAGAAATTGGGCTGGTGGAAGCTCTTTTGGCGCGTGGATGATGTTGCCATGCTGACAAACGAGATCTTGAGCCAGCGTTTCTTGCCTACTTCAGAACAAGAGCTCATCTACCTTGCCGGACGGATTGCTCAACTTCAGGGCCAAGTTGGGCTGTATTCTCAGCCCGTATCATCTCGCGAGACAGGCTCTGCCAGCCCTTCATCGGGTCTTACCGAGAACGAACCAGTGATCCCGACATCCCCTCGCTCACGTCTCCCCAAGTGGCCAGGACACATTGCGTTTACGCGGCGCTACATCCAGAACGAGACGGTTCCTGCTCTTCAATCACTGGCTCAGCAACTGGTCGTCCAGTCCCTAGCCACATCATCCGTCACTTCATGTCTCGCAGCATTGCTCTACATATCGTCGTTTTCATCGACAATCTTCGAAGCCGGCGCAGTGGCAGCCCTTGGCATTGTGTACAGCCTCGGCCGAATGCAGAAGAAATGGGAGACTGCGCGCGACTTCTGGGAAGGCGAGGTTCGCGAGGAAGGCCGTAAGGCCATCAGAGCGGCGGAGGAGAGCGTCGCCGGAGTCCTTGATGGGACTCAGCAGGACAAGAACTCGGCTCAGAGAATCAAGGAGCTGGAAGATGCGAGCGAGTTGGTGGCCAAGGCGGAAGACGCGCTGGCTCGACTGAAGTAAAATGCCGTGGAAAAATTGTACGAATAACAATGGAGATGGATCTTGTACGAGTATGGGAAAGGCGAATTGAGCCCTATGCCACATGTATGTCTAAGGTAGAAAATCGGCTCTAGACACAAAGCTCACGAATTTGAGCCTGGGTCAGTCGCGCCCATCCACATAGCTTCAAGTCGTCATCCCGACTGCCAATCTGCCGTGGTATCTCTGCCGCTGTGTCAACATCCGTCCACACTGCCTTATATATTGCCTGGGTCTTTTTCTCTCTCCTCTCGTATCAAAAAGCACGTAAAAATCCCGTAATCCTGAACGCCAAACCAAATGTCCCCCTCCAACTCTCGACGACGCAAATGATTGCTTTCCCCCCCGTCTGCTCTTCTCATACATCCTGCAGAAAGATAGCCGTCTCGAGGACGCGCCCATCTTTTCTTACCGGCCCCGACCGCCGCTGGCACGGGCACGGCTCACCGTCGCGCGACCTCTAGCCAGACCAACGCCTCTGCCTCGCACGTTGCGGCTACGGAACATGGGCGCGTTACGCAGCATGTCGGGGACGATGAAGAACCGCACGTGAGAGCCTCTGATGTAGACTTGATCGAGATGGGAGACGCGGCCGTCGCGAGCGGTGACGGTGATGTCCTTGAGCTGGACGTTCATGTTGTCCTCGGCTGCGAATTGCAATTAGTTTTTGGGTGTCTTGACGCGCGGGAAGTTCTGTCGGGAGAAGTTCGAGGTTGGGACTGGACGGGAGTAGGTGGACGAGTAGCGTACCTTCGAGGAGTTTGCCGCGGTATGTCTGGCCCGACGTGATTTCAAGGGTGATGATGTGACCCTGTACGTCTATGTGTGAGCTCTTCGCTTCGATTTCAAGGGACAAGGCATTGTGCAGGATGATGCATGACGAACCTGTGCCTCATTGAGGAGCTTGATCGGAATGCCAATGGTGGAAGTCATTGTGGAAATTGTAACGAGGGGGCGCAATTCTGGAGCTATGGATGGGATAGCTTGAAAAATGACCTTTACAGGACCCCGGGCTTATGATGGCGGGCTGGTTGGTGTTGAAGGTCCGGCTGGAGGTTTGCCTGCGGTGGCGGATTGTTTATCCGGATCCGGGCACACCAAGCTCTCGGTGAGAGAGTACAAAGGTACTTTTACCGATTGGGTGTGACCTCACCGAGGAATATCCGCGTATGAAGCTCCGAGTCATGGGAGATGCTATGTGTCTACACGTCAACTTATTAAAAATGCGGCAGATCTGTTCCTCTATCCTGGAATCTTGCAAACGAGTCTATTTAGAATTACGCCGTGTCGGTTGGTGTCGCCGTAGCTGAAACCACCACCGTTGATGTTGCCGCCTGGGTATCGCCTCCCTTCTTCTGCTTCTTGGATTTCCCCTCGAGCATCTTCCTCTTTTCCTCCTTGCGGGCCTGCTTGTCAAGGTTGCCAATCGTCTTCTTCTCATTCCCGCATGGCCATTTCGCCATAGCCGCAGCCTCGGCTTCCTCATCCCACTCGCACGGCAGGATGGCAAAGACCAGATATGAAGTGTGCGTTTTGAGCTCGCTCTCGGGTCGATGGACGAGCCGGCCCTGCATCCAGGGCTTCTCCATATCCCCAGCGGCTCCATTGGTATTTGCAGGGTTCTCGCGGCTGGGAGTCGAGTCGACATCCATTTCGCTGTCCACGCCATCCGCACTTGCTTGCAGCGCTTGCACTCTTGAAGTCTCCTTGTTCCTTTCCGCAAGGGTTCGAAGCTTCGTCACAGCTTCCGCAACGTCGGCGGGAGAGGAGTTGTATCCTTTCTCAGTCGGGTAATTTACTCCAACGCGCTCTCTTGAGATGTTGATCTTCTGATTCGCAATCTCCACCATGTCCACGTCCACCCAGCCCAGGGTCCTCAGCTCCGTAACAGTTCGCATGACTTGTTCTATGCAGGGCGAAAAGGTGCAGATGTAAACACTCTTCTTGGGATCTAGGGGCGACACCCAGCTGCCATCGTCGTCGTCGGCCTCTTTGCCGCCCTTTTGAATCTTCCGCCTCGAAAGATGATGTAAAGCCTCCCAAGGGGCAGGTAAATCCAGAAACACGGCTGTTGCATTCGGTGACTCGCCGTTCACATTGAACCCATCATCGTAGACGTTCCGATGTGTGAGTCTGACGAGGCCGTCGAGCCCGTGATGTTCAATCTCCACCTGCATCTTCTGGTATCGCGATTCGTTAAACTCGAAGCTGAACACTTTGCCTCTAGTATCGTCCGCATCCCGTGGGTAGCCGTTGTAGACCGCTCTCACAGATGCATGTGTGAAGCTTCCACTTCCCGCTCCGGCCTCGATGATTCTCGTTCCAGGTCTAGCCCGTATTCTGTGCAGGATATAGCTGTAGTCGGGCGTGTATACGACTTGCGTTCTATGGGGCAGACTGGTCGTCCAAAGCTCGGGAGTCGGGCGCAGGACGTAGATGAAGCCGCTCGGTGCCGTCACAGCCTTCTTCACTGGCGCATTGGCAGCCGTGGAATCGTCGTCGTCGTCTTGGCTGGGTATCGGTGTGTCTTCATCGGTGGCATCTCGTCTCCGTTTCTTGCCTCTTGAGCCGGTGTCGACATTCGACGCGCGCACCTGGGAGCCCCATGGCACATCGAGTAATGTTGAGTGAGGATATGATCCGAATCGTGTGTTCAATGTCGCTCCTTCGAGGTAGCCGTCGACTGCGCCGGTCGACTTCTCCAGGGTCAGCGGGAGGAAGTTGTCGCGCGATAAGCTGATAATGGCGAGCGTCCCGGCAGACGTCTTGTCGCCGGGCTCCAGGAAAGGCGATGGCCGGGGCATTATCGGGTTGTCCTCTGGATCTCAATGGCAGCTCAATGAAATCGATCCAGAAAGGCGAAAGAATGCGGCAAAGCAAACACGGCCTGCCGACGGGTCCTGCTTGTGACCAGTGTTATCACCAGAAAAAGAGAGAGCCTTTAACATGAAAAAAAATGCTTCCCCAGTCGGACTACGGTATTGGCTGGATGTGATTTCCGCAGCGGAACGGCGCCGTGCCCCGCCTCTATCTGGCCTCAACTGGCTATTGTCGCTCCCTTAGGGGCCATTACAGTGAGGGGCAGGTCGGCTTCAGGGCATCAGGCACGCTAAAGGCAAAAATTGGCGGGCAGCCCCAGGTCAGATGCTTCCCGTCCATTCCTCAAGGCCAGGGAGGGGCACATCTGCAAGGATCTGGTGAGACTGAAAGAGTCACCTCTGCGTGTCGTCAAAGAAGCTTTGTTGCGTGTGTGTGTGTGTGTGTTGTCTCAGTCGCGCTCTGACTCACCTTGTCGCCTCGGTGATGCGCCTTGTTACCGTCTGTCCTCTTTAACCCTCGCTGCGGGCGCTCTGAATGCATCTCCTGCGCCTCGTCTCCCGAACCCGCCCTCGACCTCAACTCCGTTTCTGCGACGCCGCAAAAAGCCACTTCTCTCGACGATACTCGCTCTCGGCCATGGAGAACCTGAAGCTCCATAACTCGCTGAAGCCCGGCCCGCCGGTGCCGTTTGTGCCAATCAGGCCTGGGGAGGTGTCATGGTACGCCTGCGGCCCGACTGTCTATGACAAGAGCCATCTGGGACATGCGCGCAACTATGTCTCGACGGACATCATCCGGCGCATTCTGCGTGACTACTTTGGCTTCAAGCTCAACTTTGTCATGAACATTACGGACATTGACGACAAGGTATGGGCAATCCGTTCGTCGGGGTCGAGCTGTGTCGAGCTGTCCGAAGGACTAACAATACACTGCCTAGATCATCATCAAAGCACGAAGACAACGACTGCTCGAGCTCGAGAAGAACAAAACCTACACCAAAGAAGAGCTCGTGAAGCTGACCCGCACCGCCTTCCAAGCTTATGCCGCCAGCAGCTTGCCATTGCTGGTCGAGAACGGAAGCGACTTGGACGAGACGACGTATATTGCTCGGCGGGATGCATCATACGGCAAAGTCCTCTCCGGAGGCACTTTGACCGGAGAGGGAAAGCCAGGCGATGCCGAGGCCAAGATCAAAATGCACATCAGCAACATGGATGCTGCAGCGCAGGCTCTCAAGGACGGCTCGATATTTCCCGGCGCCGATGAGATATTCCTCCCTTACCTCGACTCGCTATACAAGGAGACTATCGATACCAGGGATCAGACCATGTTCACAGACCTGACCAAGAGCATGGAGGCTTTGTTCATGGCTGACATGGATGCGCTCAACGTCCTGAGGCCGGATCACATCACAAGAGTGACTGAGTATGTTCCCCAAATCGCCAAGTTCGTGGAGAGGATTGTGGAAAAGGGCTTCGCATATGAGTCCGAGGGGTCTGTCTACTTCGACATTGCTGCTTTCGAAAAGGCCGGTAACTCCTATGCGCGACTACGACCCGAAAGCAAAAACGACAAGGCTCTCCAGGAAGAAGGCGAGGGGTCCCTTTCGAAGAACCTGGGAGGCAAGAAGGGTGCTGGTGACTTCGCTCTCTGGAAGAAGTCCAAGGCTGGAGAGCCGTTCTGGCCTAGCCCCTGGGGTGATGGAAGGCCAGGCTGGCACATTGAGTGCTCAGTGATGGCATCCGACATCCTGGGCTCACAGATGGATATTCATTCCGGAGGAATCGACCTCGCCTTCCCCCACCACGACAACGAGCTGGCCCAGAGCGAGGCTTACTTCTGCGAACACGGCAAAGGCGAGCATACTTGGGTCAATTACTTCCTCCACATGGGCCACCTTTCTATTTCGGGGTCCAAGATGTCCAAGTCATTGAAGAACTTCCAGACTATTCAAGACGCATTGGCAACCAGCTATACCCCGCGGAGCATGCGCATAGTGTTCCTGATGGGCAAATGGAATGACGGTGTTGAAATTTCGCCTGACATGAGGGCCCAGGCTGACAACTGGGAGTCGACGATCAGCGTGAGTACAGACGAAACGACCAGCAGCAAGAGGATCCTTCTTCTAACTAATCATGCTGGATGTAGAACTTTTTCACCAACACCAAGTCGTGGTTGGCCGAGGCAGGCATTGAAAGCGGCCTGAAGTCACTCGACATCAGCTCAGACAAGCCTGCCACCGGCCTCCTGGCCGAGCTCGAACAGGCCAAGAAGGACGTAGAGGCGGCGCTCACAAACTCGATCGATACCCCGCGAGCAATGCTTGTCATCCTGAAGCTGGTCAACACCACCAACAGCTATCTGAAAGACAACAAGGACGCGGATCTCGCCGAAGTCGAGGCGATTGCTCGCTGGATCACAAGACTGGTCGGCATCTTCGGCCTTGACCCCAATGCCGCGCCTCCCTACGAAGGCCTCGGCTGGGCATCCGTAATCTCTGAGAGCACAGATCCCGAAACCGCCGTCAAACCCTATGCTGCAGTTCTCGAGAAGGTCAAGTCGGATATCAGCGCCCTTTCGCTGTCCAACGAGGCCATCGCTGAGCTCCTTTCCAAGGATCCCACGCCAGAGTTCCAAGCCATCGCTCAGGGAGGCTCTCGTGACATTGAGAAGCTCTCACTGCCTTATCTGAGGGTGGTGTCTCAGATCCGCGACGAACTGCGCCGCACCGTCTCGTCATACGATCAACAGACCAAGAAGGCTATCCTGCAAATCACCGATCGAATCCGTGACCAAGACCTCACCAACCTCGGCGTTTACCTTGACGACCGGCCCGACAACCAGCCATCGCTCATCAAGTTCGTACCGGCTGCAGAGCTCATCGCGGCTCGCGAGGAGAAGATTGCTCGAGAGGCCGAGAAGGCAAGGAAGAAGGAGGAGGCAAGACTTGCCAAGGAAAAGGCAGACCAGGAGGCTCGGGAAAAGGCAAAGGTCCCTCCGGAGGAGCTGTTCAAGAAGGACGAGCGCTACAGCGCCTGGGACGAACAGGGAATCCCCACCAAGTTGAAGGATGGAAGCGATGTGCCCAAGAGTCAGCTCAAGACGCTCAAGAAGGCATGGGAGAAGCAGAAGAAGATTCATGAGGATTTGAAAGCCAAGGGAGGCCTCTGATATGGCACGCTAGATAGCAGATAGACAAGATTAGCAGACATGGATGCTGTTTTTTCAGGATTTTATCGCGAAGTGGCTCGGAAGTGGCGTGGCAGAGGTGGTCTCCCAGATGGTCTTCCACAACTCGGTTATTGTGCGAGCAAAAGTAAGTCTATTGTTTCCAACTCGCTGATATGCCAGCCAAACAACTGAACCTCGACAGCTGTGACAGCTGCCACTGCACGTGATGGTCTGAGGTCGAAGTGAGCTGGTCGTGGGTCATCAGCGGTTGTCAACTGGCAGCCGGCCACACGAAAGTAAACAATCGAAACCTGGCTTCAGCATCATCCATCCTTCCCTTCAGATCTTCATTCACACTAGTTTCTAGGCATCTGAAGCCTGCCACAGACATCGGCTTCCATCAACAAAATGAAGTTTCATAACGTCTACGTTGCCTACAAGGAGGAGACCGGCCGCCTCCTGTGCTGGTTGATAAACACGTCAAACAGTATCATCCCGGCACTGGATCCTTCCGAGGACGACTGTCCATTGAAAGTCAATCTCACCGGCAAGGTCCCTGTGTCCGACCTCATCCTCATGGCGAAACTCATTGCCACACACCGCAGTAACATCCCGTCCAAGAACCTCGCGCTGTTTCATTCTGTCATTAAACTACGAACCATCTACAACTCTCAGTTTTCAGAACTCGCGTCCATCAGTCCGAGCAAAGAGCTCCTCAGCAACAACGCCAAGCACAAACACTTCATCGACATCCTCACCGAAGCCTTTCACATCTTGGGCGGCGAAGCGTGGCTAGCAGAACAAGCCGGGAAAGAAGAACAGGCCGACGAGGAAGATGCCGACGCGGACACCTCTGCCACCGCCAACAGATTCTCGGCCCTGACTCTAGAAGCCCTTGACTCTGGAAGTGACACCTCCCACCAAAGCGATAGCAACGGCGAGGCTGACGAAGGCGCTAGTGGCAGTCTCGCAACTCCTACACAGCAGCGAAGGAGGCAAAACCGCAGAGGCAAAGGAAAGAAAGGTAAAGGCAAGAAGGCTAGACGAGCGAATGACCAGCATCCTGGCGACGCGTCGCCGGAGAGCTACCACATCATCGAAGACGATGAGCAGCAGCAATACCTCATGGCTGTGGTTTCGTTGGCCAAGGATTGGATTGAGCTTCGCCAGATGCTCGAGGATTTCTGGCAAAAGGTTGCTTACCGGGACCTGAACAGCGCTCTGGTGGCCGCCATGAACAACATCGCTGTGGCCGTCATCAAGCAGTCTGAGGCCGTCATCTTTGGCGACTTTCCTGGTAATGAATCGCTTGACAAGATGATTCTCACTCTCACCGGCGTTGACCCCGGAAAAGCAGGAAGTGATTGTCAGTTTACCAACGACTTGGGTGATGTGAACGACCTCTGGGAAGAAGATGAGATGCCGGTGGATATTCGGGAAGCCTTCCTCATCAACGCATGCAACGATCTTATTGACTTCATCGATGACTTCCAGAAGAACAGAAGCGGCAAGCCGACGAAACGAATGCTGGCCCAGCTCAACGGTTGGGATCCTTACTTTGATCTCCAAAAGGCCACCAAGGAAGAAAGACTGAAATGGAGACGCAGTTACACCATCAACTGGCTATACGACCTTGTCAATGCGGTTGCGGCTGGAGCACTGTATGATCCATCTAAAGACGGGAAGGGCTATGTCTTGCAGGATGTTGACTGGGGAAATCAAGGGCCGTTCCGCCTCGACAGACGACTGTTTGGACTCTTCGATTTTGCGGTGGAGATAACCGCGCTGGCGATGCTGAAGCCGGGAACACAGTTCCGACACAAGATAACGCCCCATCTCGCGTTCAACCTACAATGCGCGGTTGACGCATGGACTGTATCGCGTGGATGGGCCGCCAGCGGAGTTGGGGGTCATGCGCTGAGTGAGCCGGCCCCTGGCTTCGTGCCGCGGTGCCATCTCGACGTCTTCCTTGGGAAAGGTGAGTGGGAAACGAAAGGCTTCGGGTTCTCCAAAGGCGTTGCCGCCCTCAAGTCGCTCTGGGGATCCTTCAGACACGCTGGAGAGGCACACGATGCCGTCTCGGCGTGCATTGGGTTATACGAAGAGGTTCGTAAGCAGTTTGACGAGGCCCTGGGCACCTCTCGGGTGGCCCGCATGCCTGAAGTGGTCCTATCGAGATTCTCGGCCACGAACCGCAATGGCCTCTGGGACTATTCTCCTTTCCTCTGCGGCGCCGGGCTCGCAGAGGGACTCGAGCTTTCCTCCCGGTGTGCCATGAGGCTATGGGATGAGTTGCGGGAGCTACAACTGGTTGTCTACTTACAAGGCTGCATGGTAACGTATGGACACCTTGAATCTCCTCTGCCTCTCTTTGTCCAGCTAGAAACCATGTTTCCAAAGAGCTTCTATTCTGCAGATGGAGGGCCGAGCTACGATTTCTTCAGGGGCTTTGCTCCCTACAACGACCCCCAGCGAAAGACGTACCAACACCGCCGCCAAGAGAGACCGGGCCGTCGCGCAACAGCTTCACCCCAGACCATTGACGAACTACTTGACATGTATACACCGCAGCTTTTCAAGCATAAGTCGGCGCTTAGTCTCTACAGGAAGGCGGGCTGGGATCCTGACCGGATCCCCGACAGCGACGTCGGTTACATGTCGGCTCTGGGCTTGATTCGCCTCAGCCAAATGTCGCGAATCTACAAGCCGGCAACGAATGGCTGGATGATAGAGGGCGCCAACTTTATCCGGACCCGTTTGGTGAGGATGGTCAGTTCGAAGGGCGGCAATCCCGACGATTCTCTTTTGAAGAGAGTGAAGCAGCGCATGGAATCGATGAAGGAGCAACTCCAACAGATAACCATGCTGCCAAACGGCATCATCCCGCCGTTGACGTGGGTCATCGACCCAAGCCAGGCCGTGGACAAGGATCCGACCATGACGCTGGACCTGATGCTCAGTGCGCTATGGAACGATTTGTATGGGGACATCTGCTGCGACGCCAGGTCGTACTCGAGCCTCAACTACCTGTGGATCACGGTCAACCTGTTGAAATTCTACGACAACTTGGAGGAGGAGGCAAAGGCCAACGGCAGCGCGGCGATCAAGGCCTTGTTCGAGGACACCATCGAGGACCTGATCGCGGGACGGGACAGAAGGGTCTCTGCTGCGATGCTCGCTATACGCGGCGAGCACGAGGAGCTCTGCAAGATTTTTGGGAGCACGTTTCAGAAGTATGACCCGGGCGTGGCTCATATGCGGTACTTTGACGAGGACAAGTCGGAGGAAGCGGAGCGTGGACCTGTTTTCTTGGGGCTTGACGCGACTCCCTGTTGCGTGTTGTGAGGTGAGAGGCATTTGAAGGAGCGACGATATGGATCTCGTCCTGGGATGGACAAATGTGCTGGAATGGATCAACGATGTTTTGGAACATGCTACAAGAGAGAGAATTCTCGCATGATGAGGGTATGATTTGGCAAAGGAGTGGACAAGTCGCTTGAAGCTTGAATTTCTTGGAGTTTATTTCAAAGACCGGCTTCAATAGGAGTGTTTCCCTCCTAAAGCCAACAGCAAGTGTAGCACCCATTCTGATTTTTTTGTTCAGACACGTCAGTACTACTGCCTTGATAGGTACAGACGATATCAAGAAACTCACAAATTCTCTCGAGATCTGTGAACCGTCGCATTAGCATCAGAGTATGAGACTAGAAGTTGTGGGCATATACGTACATGATTCGACGGACATGGCAGGGGATATTGGAAACACTCTTCGTATATGGCACATTCGCCTTCCTGGCGATGTTGCAGAGGATGTGCGACGGCGACTCCAACCAGGAGCATAGTGAGGGAAGAAACGAACTTCATTATGTTTGTAAAACCCGAATAATGATCAAAGATCGGCAGAGTAAGCACGTATAGGTGATACTGAGAGGTCACAACGACAGGCTTCGCGGATACACTCTTGGCATTATATATTCATATCCATGAAGAACAGCCCGGCATCCTATGAAGCATGTCTACAACCAGCAGTTTCAGCCGAAGAAGCAATGGGCGTACATGCCATACCCATTCCTACCTTTTCCCTCAGCCGCTTCGTATCCCCCGTCTGAGACATGCGGGCTTCAGCTGTGTGGTAGCATTTCTTCCAAAGGATGCTGCTGCTGCAGATACGAGACTCAATAACTTCTTCTACTGTATAGTAATCAAGCTGTTACTGTATAGTAATCATGTATTACTTTGTGTATTCGAAGAAGATTTTGGCTTCCTTTATTGGATCTTGCTGTATGAAAGTTGAACTGCAGAGCTGGCTTTGGGAGGGTCAGTGTTGTGCAGCTGCTTAGCCTTAATGACAACTTCCATTTAGCCTGAGGCTGTGACCATATGGCAGCAAGTACCTCTTCATCCCAATTCCATCCCAAACAATGCACATTTAGCCATCAAATTGCTTTCACCATACTAACCTCTCTCTCTCGGCGAAGGTTGACTTCGTCTTTAGAAGCATATCTGTGGCGCAGAGTATAGATCGACGCCACAAAGTATCTCAACGTAATTCCACGCTAAGCCACATCATTCCCAATAAGGCTGTCCACTTTGTCACCGCGGCTTTCAATCCCGCCGCTCGAACCCCAGCATCAACCTCCACTCTCTCAACATCTACATCATCATCAAGCGTCCTCATCAACCTATAGACAATTGCACTTCACACAACCAAACACCACCGAATAGCAAAAAAAACTACAACTTTTCCCTGTCTCCTCCTCAACAACGAGACAAGGATTCTCTCTCCTCTTCCTCCTCACCTTCCCTCCTCCTCTCCTCACCAATACACCTCAGCCTCACCACCAACAAAATGGCCCAGTCAACCGCCCACCGCCGCCTCCTCCAAGAATACCGCGCCCTCACAAACAACCCCCCCGAGGGCATCACCGCCGGCCCCGTCTCGGAAGACGACCTCCTGCACTGGGAATGCCTCATTCAGGGCCCCGAAGGAACCCCCTTTGAAGGCGGCGTCTTCCCCGCGGAGCTCAAGTTCCCCAAGGACTATCCGCTGGCGCCCCCGACGATGAAGTTTCTCGCCGACGTCTTCCATCCAAATGGTAATCAATCAACCAATATATGTCCGCCGAGGTGTGTCAAGACAGTAAGCTAACGGAAGATGATACAATATTCAGTCTACCCCAGCGGCCTCGTCTGCATCTCCATCTTGCATCCCCCCGGCGACGACCCGAACCACTACGAGCACGCCTCCGAGCGCTGGTCCCCCATCCAGTCCGTCGAGAAGATCCTCATCTCCGTCATGAGCATGCTCGCCGAGCCCAACGACGAGAGCCCCGCCAACGTCGAGGCCGCCAA
Source organism: Trichoderma sp. PF4103 (assembly GCA_023628735.1). Lineage (NCBI taxonomy): Eukaryota > Fungi > Ascomycota > Sordariomycetes > Hypocreales > Hypocreaceae > Trichoderma > Trichoderma sp. PF4103. Next base: position 146,624 of record JAMAKC010000039.1, on the reverse strand, counting down.
GATGTGGCGCGAGCGCCGCGACGAGTACGAGAAGACGGTCCGCGATGGCGTTCTTCGAATGTTGGGCTTGTGATGGGTGTTTTTGCACATCTACGTTAGATTACCACCGACTTTGTTGTCTTCACGATTGCGAGATGAGATTCACGACCGGGGAACGATAGAGGAAGAGGGATGGAACGTATAGTGTGACTATTGTGTCGACTAGATCTACAGGCAGGGAGTGGCAGTTGTGTCTTTGTAATTTCTTTCTTGGAGTTATGAGAGTTATGATAAAACGGTATGTACGTATGACTTGGGGCTTTAGCACGGCGTACGGCGAAGCAAGGTAGTCCAAAGAGAAACAGAGAAAGCATTTGGATAACCACCAAAAAAACCATTGTGTATCCATCATCGCAACGTCGTCATCATCGTCATCATCGATAAGAACTGCATCCACCCCCTCTACCGTTGTTGCTCTTGTCTGTGCATAGTAACGCTGCCAAGGGGGAAGAAGAAGGAAAAAGAGATGCTTCAGAGCCCATTGTCCGCCTTGAACTTGTCCCAGCTCTCGTTGAGGGTGCTAAAGACCAATCCAGCAATGAGCCTGACCTCGGTACTCGCGTCTTGGGGAAGCTACCAAAACAAAGTAAGCATGTGTGTCTCGTCAGGAATCAATGGGCATCTTCTTACCTTGTCTGGATGCGTCTTTGCAATGGCCTTCATGTACGAAACCTTGACCTTGTTCGCCATGACCAGCTCGTGCAGCCCAACCTTCTTCCACCCGCTATTCTCCCACAGCACCTGGTCCATGCTGGCCAGCAGAGCCCGCAGGTTCTCCCTCTTGCCGTCCCTCCACGCGGCCACTCTGGCATCGACTTTGTCCGCCAGCGCAAACTTCTCGTCGTCCTCTCTGGCGGCAGCCTGGTTGGCCTCGCGCAGCCTGGCGACCGCCTCGGAGTCCTTCTGCGGCGCCAGGCTGGACGACGCCGACGGCCGAGGTCGAGGCTTCGTGGCGGGCTTCGGCGCGGCCTTTGGCTTGGGGTTGAGGGCCTCCTGGCATCGCTGGCGGCCCTTGACTGCGGTGGCTCCGCCGACGCCGCCTTCGACGCACAGCTTCCACACGGCGCCTGCCTCTGCCCACTTCTCCATCTGCTCCAGGGCCTCGGCTTTCCGGCTCAATGCCTTGCCGTAGAGCTCCTTCATGTCACGGCTCTCGTCCTGTCCGGCTTCGTTTCTGACAGCCACAGTCTCTCCCTGGCCGTTGCCGGGCCCGATGATCTTGAGCGCCTCGTCGGCATCGGCAACGGCCTGCTTCGGCTCTCCCGTTTTCAGAGCGGTCAGAGCGCGGTTTGTGAGCAACACGATCATTAGAGGATGCGTGGAAGGAACAGAGGCCAGAGACGACGAGTAAGAGGAATGGGCCGCCGCATAGTCGCCTCGCTTGAAATGCGCGGTCCCCTGGAGTCTATGCCTCGTTGACGCCTGCAAGGCTTCGGGGCTGATGGGGGGTATCTGCCTGGTAGGCCTAGGCGTAACTTTGCGCGGAGGTGCAGGGACTGGCTTCTGCTGAGGCCGACTCGGAGCAGCTGGTGTTGGCCTCTGAGTTGCCGACGGAGTCCGTTGTGGTGCCGTCGGCGCCTGTGAGCCAAAGAGCAGATCCGGTTCAGGCTCGGTCCTCTTGGGAGGTTCCGGAGCTGGACTCGCCTTCTTTCTCCTGCTGGCACTCACGTAGCTAGAGAAGCTGTCATCGTCATCTGCTGTCAGCCGGCTAAGCCTTGCTCTGGCATCTGGAATCATCGGTGGCGGCACTGTTTGCTGTTGCCATCGCGGAACCGGGCTATTTCGACTTGGCGGCCCTGAAGAATGGGCAGGAGATGATGTCCGCGAGATCTGAGGACCAGCTCTCGGGTCTGCGGGATAACGAGTGCTGCTGGTGCTCCGAGCGGGCTGGGGCCTACTGCGAGCTTCGAGCATGAGCGCCTCGTCGGTGACATTGGCGTCTGCCCTTGGAGGCGTCGGCTGCGCCCGCGCCAGTTGAGCTTCTCGCATCCATTTCGGCTGGCTCGGGTCCGCTTCTTGCTGGAACTCGGCGACCGCTTGCTGCATCTTCTTCTGTCCAGTCTTCCAGAGTGTGTTTGCAGATTTGAACAGAGTGTTTCCCATGGCAGCCGCCGTCTTCGCAAAGTCGGTCTCGGGCCTGGCGGGGGATCGGCTGTCGCTCCGCTGGGTCTGGCTTCCTGCTGCAGCAGGGCTCCTACTTTGCGAACCGCGAGATTGCGAGGCCTCCTTGGATTTCCTGTGAGCCTCGTCGAGCAGCCAGTTGGCGGCTGCCTGAGCATTGAAGCCCGTACCGCTCTCGACAAGTCCTCGTCTAGCCTGTTCTGGTGTAAAGCCGTAGTCGACGAGTTGCGCAACGGCCTTGTCGAAAGGATCTTTGTTCACTCTCGGCACTCGTTCGACGTTTCGCTCGACATTTCGCTGCACGGGTTCGTCGTCGTCGGAAGAAGAAGAAGAGCTTGAGTCATCTTCGATGGGCTTGCCTGGCTCGCTTCGGAGAGCTTCTTGCTTCGCTTGCTGCTTCTTTCTGACCTCGTCCACGGGCCGTGCAAGATCCCCCAAGAAGTCGAAATCGTCTGCGCTGGTGGCGGCGCCCTGGCTAGCTGTTGGTGGGACACTGGGCTTCACCTCGTGCAATCCAAAGGGATCATCGTCCTCCACGTCGAAAGTGCCGTCACCGTTCGATGCCGATGCCGTGCCCCATGCTGAGGGATCAGCCAGATCGAGCCCCTTCTTGACTGGAGGGGGCGGTGGGTAGTGGCTGGCATTATCAACCTTGGTGTCCCTGTTAAAGGCGGCAAATAGGTCGTCGTCATCGTTCGCTGCGCTCTTGGGCGCGGCATGCTGCTGTTGAGGCGCCGGACTGGGCGTGAAGCCGCGAGACCCCAGACTGTCCCAATGCTGGCCGTTTCCAAACTGCGCCTCTGCGAGCTTCCGCCTCTCCTCTTCCTTCTTCCGCTTCTCGAGCTCGAGCTGCGCCTGTCTCTCGGCGAGCGACAGGTTCTGCGTGGCCTTTGGCAGGCCAAAGCTCAGATTGCTGAAGCTGTCTTGCGCGGCCTTTGCAGGGGCTGGCTTTGGCATCGAGCCGTTTGGCTTCTGAGCCGACAGGGCCGCGATCTGGGCGGCGCCAAAGGGCGATTGCGACGGCGACGGTCGGAACGGAGGATACGCAGAGTTGACGACCATCGGCTTGGGCTTCGGCTTGTTGCCCGATGCGTCCGAGGACCAGTCGAGCCCCGAGAGGTCGTCCATGGCGGTGGGTGTTTTGCTGCGGCTGCTATCGCTGTCTGCGGATGTCAATCATAGCCAGGCAGTGGATGATGCCTCATAGTCGTGAGTCGTTGGTGAGGCTGTCGCTAAGCCCCATACGATAGTAGGTAATAGGATGGAGGGGGATCCAATTGCTGGGGAGCGACAGGGGCTCCGGTTGGTGTCATGCTGGCTGGGGCCACGCAAATTGCTGCAGGCGGCAGAGCAGATGCAGGTCACATGACCCCTGTTTACGACATGGTCACGGAGTTTCCTTCAGCAGAGAGATGCTTGAAAGTACGTGAAATAGAGGGAAACTGATTGTATTGTCCTTCTTGTGACTTTCGATTTGAGTGTCACTTTTCTCTGCTGGCTGGGGTGCAAAAGGAGACGTTCCTGTTTGACTGCTGAGGAGACCATCACGCTCGCAATTATTACTCGATATCTCCAATAACGCAAAGCTACCGATATAAATAGGCAATGCAGACAAAAAGAAAATAAAGGAAACAATTCATATGAAAGATATACCCAGGACTCAATCACTCTCGTACTCTCAACGTGCGCATAAACTTCAGAAGCTGGCCAGAACATTGAGGATTGATAGGGTAGGCCAAGCACAATACCTCACGAAGTAATCGCTGATTCCACCAAACTAGAGCGTCAAGTTCCTACACTCATACCTTGCTACCTAACATCATGCAGCACAGGCTGTGACCAGCACTGCGGGCGTTTTCAAGCGTTGCATCGAAGCTACGAGAGAATAGGTAGTCTAGCGAGCAAAAGAGGCGAAAAAAAAAAAAAATTCAAATCTTTCCGGCGCCGGGAGTCGAACCCGGATCGCTGCGGGACTTTCAAGTGAAAGCGCAGTATGCTAGCCACTACACCACGTCGGATATGGTTTTATACTACATTGGTAGCTTAATTGAACATATAAAGCACTGAGCACTGCATGTGCCGCGATTGCATGTCAAAGCATCGATCTTCCTATTACAGCTTCATCTGGCTGTCGCCATTTGCTCAGATCTTCCATCATATGGAGCCTCTCGACCTGTGTGGCATCTCAACCCAATATGGTTGAGAACCCTTGGAGCATGTCGCATCTGGGATCGTGCAAGCCGCTTGCCGATCGGGTTCTGCAGGCTAGGAGTGAATCACGCTGGGATGCTGCCGGCATGCGTTTTCTGGCATGGCACATTGTTGGTTGTTCTGTCCGATTTCGTCATTGGAACAGCGTTCGTCAAAACATTGCAACCCGACCGATGCGAATAGTTAATACAGATCACCGATACGAATGACAAGACGAAGGATTTCGTACGCCTTTCGGCTTGCCCGCGGGCGAGGCTACAAGGCACACCTCACTCTGTATAGAGCTTCCTGTATTAGAGGCCGATGCATCAACTCGCCGAGTCCATCTGTAGCCCGCGGTAGACTGCCGATTTTCCGTGATTGAGAGCTAAACAGGGCATGCGATGGTCCGCACGGAAGTCAGCGAGATGAGATGAATCGAACAATACGGCTAGAACCGATCAGAGGCGCATTCGGGATTGCCTCGCTCTTCTGTACGACTCGCCAGCAGTGCCGATTTAGCCAGTGGTGTCATGGATGTAAGGCTCCGTCCTTCGCAGGGACCTCGTGAGCACAGGGCTTTCTAGAACAAGCATCAGCTGTCCAAACCCCTCATTCCGAGGAGGGCAAAGAAGGGAGGCTGAACCAGGAGCTTGACTCTGCTGAGCCTGGCTTCATTCCCGGCAGCGAAGACGGGCGATTGCACATCGCAGCCGGCCTTGCATCTTATTTGCGGCGATTGAGCAGCAAACAATTGAAGCTTGCGCGGATTGAGGGGAAGGCCATCGTCGCCTCTTTGCTCATTTCTGTTCTGGTGTCGCCTAGCCGCCAGGCACAAGAGCCAGGGGCTGCTGCTTTGGGGCATAATATGACTGCTGATTGGCCAGTCGCGCGGATGAAACCGTTTCAAATGACCGCAGGGTCTCTCTAATGCAATGCATAGCAGCCTCCCCTCTTGGCGCCCCTGAAAATCCCATGGCCTAACGCAAGTGTGCCGCGACGCCGTTGCAAGAAGCAGAGGCAAACATGCCTCTTGGTCGGACGCTGAGTATCAACGTCTGAAGAACGTCGTGATGCAACCAGATTCGCCTTTTCTCTCGACGGCCTCGACTTGGGAGAGCAGCTCGTGGAGCACAGCATCTCGCCTGTTGTCGACTAATGGCACGGCTGGCACTCTGCGGTCCCACGCTCTACGGCTTGACCGACTGCTGTGCTCTCCTGGCCTCTGCATCATCCAAATTTCGAGATGAACGGGAAGCGACATGCTCGCCCCCGCCATTCATATACTCATCACGGCTGAGGCTCCACAAGCATCGTCATACACACCCAAGCTCCCAAATCCCAAGTCCTGTTTCGTGGTAGGAATCAATCCCGCAATCAACGACACGAGCAGACGGCCGCATCTTTGGCGCGCTATAGACGTTGAGCAACAGTCGGCGTTCATACGTTGAAATATAGCGTCGTTTGTAGTTCAGCCGCAAGCCTTTGTTCTCAATGCAGGGACTTCGTACGAAGTTGAAGGTCTCAGCTCACGGCAACGGTCTCCCCCATGGTCGGATTCAGGAGGCAGGATCTGGGTCCAGCTTGAACCCGCCCTAGCGAGCTGTAAGGGGTTTCCCGCATTGAATTGCTGCCGATAAAGAAGCTTTATTCCAGAAGTCCCAGCATTAGGCAGGCGGGAGGTCCCCTGAAGCGGTCCATATCGTCCCACGGTCGGAACAACGAAAAAGCCTCCCCAGGGGTGTCATGAATAGGTGACCCCTTGCTCAACTCCGTGTCTCTCAATTTCTTGGACTATTTGGCCAATCAACAATTCGAAAGAATCATTACATCATCTCGTCCCTCGAAGCAGAGATCCAGGCAAATGCATACCTCACGGCAAGCGAAGTTTCAACTCCTCTCTTGAAGATGCTCTATCGTGACCCCTGCTAGTGACCATGGCCATTCGAATTTGCCGCGTTTGGCAAGTCGGGCCACCCAGGACGAGGCCTGACTGGTCCGTTGTTGGGGTGCTCTGTCAACCCTTGATCCTTCGTAATCTGCTTTTGGTGTTCCCCCCGACGGATGGCCAACGAGAGATGCCTGATTGCCGGCTATTGCGCTGCTCAAAACCTTGGCCTCAATGGCAGAAGTGGTAGTGCGGCAGTAGCAGTTGGTGCGCCGTGCTGCTTGGGGTGTTGGTCTCATCCACCACCACTCTCCCACTCAATCTCTTCATCGAGTTCCGGGGCCTGCGTGTACGCCGGGGTTGGCGCGAGGACCTGGATTCCCATCCCTTGTCGATAGCAAAATCGCCCTTATTATCCCCCCCGTATACGGCTGCCATTCCCATCCCTCATTTCGCGTTGCTCCTTTCTCCTCCGCCTCATCGTGTGTTTTGCTCAACATTCCCACGTTCTTTATCATTCCTTTCTGCCGACCAACGTACATTCCTTCTGTTCCATTGTCCATACGCATTCCTCAAATACTTTCGAGGATTCAGCATTTTCGAATTCTTCTTCTCCGGCTATCGTTTGCTGTCTAGCCTTCCTCTTCGCAATTCGTACTGACAGAGGCGACTACCCTTGCGCTCCGATAAGCTTTGACGTCAACTCGGAGAGACACTCGATAGTTGCCGACTGTATCGACATCCCCCGGACTGTTTCGACCGTGTTGCAGAGCAGAGACCTCGGTACTTGTACGGAGCTCATTGAGACTGACGTGCCGCGAGGAATTCTTTCTCGAGGTTGGACACGTGTGCACCAAACTATCAAATCGCCCTGCTCTGGAATCCCGTCTCGACGCCGTTTCGTGAGGTTGGAGATACTGCAAGAGAGATAAAGACTCCCCCGAAGCTTGCGCAAGCGAACCTCTTCCCTTGGAAGAAGTTGGTTCTTGATCCGAGCTGCCCTCGCCTCTCCGAATTGCCCCTTCGTTCTCTTTCCCGGTGGGGTTTGACGACCACGACGATACTTTGGTAAGCGCTTTTCCAGTTTGACAGAACACTCTTCCATCAGACGCCGCAAACCCCTTCCGGGAGTAAATACACAGCACCGCAAACACAAGTTCGGTCTGCCTTGCTTGACCTGCAGGGAGCCCGCAAACGCAACGGGTCACAGTGAAGCGATTGGCTGGTTGACGCAGCTGTTGCTCGACGAGGAAATCAGGCCGATTACACCAAGGGCCCTTTTCTGCGTCATGCCGTGGAGGCGATTGCGAGCGCGCACATGGACGAGCAAATCTCCGTCAGTGACAGCTGCAGGTTGAAGGACACCGCATCTGCCTCCTGCCAGCTTGAACCTGGATCACGGGATCATGATGCTGTCGCGCCTTCCCTCCCAGCGGCGGGCCTCTCGCAGGACCTCCTTCCCTCTCTCTCACTGCCGGCTTTCACCGCATTTGGTCACGCCTCTCCTCTCTCTGGATTCTGCCTCTTGTCCTTTGTCTCTCAACACTGCTTCACTTCCATCTTCACTTCCATCGTCTTGATTCATCGATTCTCTCATTGTGTTCTTTTCGTCTGTTGCCTCGGCCTGCAGCTGGCACAATCGCTGACTCTGTGTGCAGACAGCCTCGTTGCGTCGTCCACTCCTTTACCAACTCTTAGTTGATATTAGTCTTGCCCTTCGTCTTGCCTGGAGCAACTCTTTGAGCTTGGATACGCAACCATCACAATGCGCAAGTCTGTAGTCGCCGTTACCGCGGGGCTGGCCGCCGTGGCCGACGCCTTCTGGCGCATGGAGTGTCAGGGGCGTGTTGGCCTTGCGCGAATGGACCCCGTCGTTTACCCAGGCGAGGATTCGCCTCACATGCACGCTATTCACGGATCGTCAGGTGAGTGCGGCTGCTTCTTTCTTGCGTTGCTGGGCTGGGTTACGTCTTGACTGGGGTCACTGCTGCGTGAGATGTCATTGTCTCTTTGCGCTGAGCGACGCGGTCTCATGCTGTCAACACCTGGCACCAGCTCTGGCTCTTCCTCCTGTCTCTGTAACTGACATGTTCTGCCAGGCTTTTCCGAGACCTCTGGCACCTCCGAGCTTCTTGCCGGCAACTGCACGTCGTGCCGTGTCACACAAGACAAATCTGCCTACTGGCACCCTGCCTTGTACTTTCAAGATGCCAACACCAAGGAGTACGAGCTGGTACCTCAGGTGGGCGGTATGCTTGCGTAAGTAGCCTGTGTTCAGCCGTCTGGACTATTGAATAGCTCAGCTGACAAGAGGCAATCAGCTACTATCTTCTGTACGGAGACAACATCAAGGCTTTCCCTACCAACTTCCGCATGGTAGCGGGCGACACCAATCGCCGAACCTACAGTGCTGGCGATCCCACCCAGCCTGACCCGGCCAAGTCCCTCTGGGCTTCGTTGGGCCAAACCACCCAGGAAATCCTGGCTCAGCGCGCCATCGGCTTCAACTGCCTCAACTACGACAAGGCCCCCGAAGGCACCCTGTACCGTCACTTTTTGCCTGATAAGGGATTCCTCGATGCCAACTGCAAGGATGGCATCCGGTTCGAAATCATGTTCCCTTCGTGCTGGAAGGGCGGCGATGCTCTTGACAGCCCCAACCACAAGGACCACGTTGCTTTCCCCGATCTTGTCATGACTGGCAACTGCCCCGACGGCTACCCTGAGCGTCTTCCCAGCATGCTGTTTGAGATCATCTGGAACACCAACGCTTATGCTGGCCGTGCTGGCCAATTTGTTCTGTCTAACCAGGACACGACTGGTAAGATTTCATGCATATCTTTTGACGTTGATAGGACTCATCTGACCCGATGAACAGGCTACGGACTCCACGGTGACTTCATCATGGGCTGGGACGAAGACTTCCTGCAGCAGGCCGTCAACACATGCACGAACCCCTCCGGTCTCATCCAGGACTGCCCTCTCTTCAACGTTGTCGACGAGAGTGTGGCCACCCAGTGCCACCTCGAGGATATGCCCGCGCACCTGCTGAAGGAGGACGGCAATGGACCCTTTGCCAAGCTCCCTGGAAGCGGTGACTCGACCGGCTCAAGCCCTAGCACTGGCGGCCATGGCCACGGCAAGCCCAGCAACACGCCCACCAACGGTGCCGTGGCCCCTACCTTGCCCTACCAGCCCGGTGTCACCGCGCCTTCTAAGGCATCTCCTCTCCCCGGACAGGTCTTCAAGGAGGCGGACGGCGTCAATGGTCAATCTGGCTACAACGCTGACGCCTATGAGCCTGCCGTCACGCCTGCCCCAGGGGTGTCGGCCGCTGATGTTGGTGCCGAGTTCGTCAGCACTCAGTACATCACCGTTGGCAACGTTGTGAGCGAGATCCTCTGGAAGCAGGCTGTTGTTACCGTTACCGCGGAGCCTGAGCCGTCGACGACTGTGACTGTCACCGCAACTGGCCCGCGTCCTGTCAAGCACCGACGCAGCGGCCACGGCCACAGCCACGGCCACGCTCACGTCCATGGACAGGGCCAGCTCTAAGATGTTGTGTTAAGATAGGATCGACTGATATCCCCCCTTTTTGTGATTTTTTTGAAGAATTTTTCTTGTGAATCTGGACAGGATCCAGATAGTTCGGGGCATTCGTGTGGCATGATTGAATCAAGATTTGGCTGCTGGCTTTGTTCATAGGGTAAAGAAAAGATGTTTATCCGGACTTTGGCGTCAAAAGATTTAACGAGAGGGCTGCGCAGGCAGATGTTTTACGTGATAATCAATTAAGTGAGATTTAGATTTCTACAATGTACGTGAGGCGTCTTTTCGTCTCGCAATTTTCTTTTTGAAATGATGAAGCAAACAAACTGATGGTCTCAGCTGAAGTGACCTAGTACTAGTATTTGCCTATGGGAATATCAGAAGTCTGTGCATGAGTGACTGACGGGGTACACGCAGAAGCTTGAAGCCTCCCTTCAGGGGCCCGACCAACGTGATGTGCCTCGATATCAGGTCTCACCGGCCCAAGAATGGATAGGGGCAGCGCCGTTTCTTCATCGGATGTCTGCAACGCCAGGAACAGTGCATCTGCCGCATGCTTGACCTGTTGATGAGTCTCAAACCGGCCTCCATCGGGAGGCGGTTAGGCGCAGGCCGAGGACGCGCATGGAATGGACGACGCCAGGCAACGCATTCCTGAGATGCAGCAACAATCAAATCGCATGCGAGCAATGACCTCCCCCCACCTCGTCTGGATTGCGGGCGAAGCCCAGTGCATGTGCCTTCCAGAACACAAAAGTAGTAGTAGTGTTACTATGTATGGACAAAAGGCGGACGGCCCGAAAAGAATGCTGTTTTCTCGCCTTTCTGCGTCTGTTATTCTTCTTTCTTCCTTTTTGGATTCTTTCTTCTCCTGCTGCTGCTGCTTCTGTACGCGTGTTTTTTGTACCTTCTTTTCTTTCACTCTTTTAGTGGGTTGATGATATTGACCCTTTCCATTCGTTTGTTCCGAGGAGATGCTGTGAGATGAAGAAGAGAGACGGATATTGGACCAGACGATAACCGCAACGACACTCATTACTACTACTACTACTAATCAAACTGATAGCAAAAGCAAATCGAAGCAAGAAGGGAAAAAGCACAACACAAGAAGCCATGGGTGGCGCAACACGCGTGTTTGGGCGAGAGCCCGAGCGTGCCAATCACCCCATCGGCCTGGGCTGGCTGCTCGCCATTGCGCTCTGCGGCGGCATCCTGCTCTTCACGACCGTCGGCCTGCTCCTCGTGTGGTGGGTGAAGAAGTCTCGCTCGCCGGGGCCGCAGACGGTCTACGGGTACGCGGCGACGGAGACGTCCTTTATGCCGCCGACGTCGACGTCGCGGCTCATCAAGCGGCGGCTGCTAGGGGGAGGAGGAGGAGGAGAAGGAGGATCCGGGTCGTTTAGCAAGCTGTCGAGCCGTCTATCGAGCCGGTTCTCGCTGCTGCTGCCGGGGGGGTCATCGTCGCATGCTGCTCCTCCTGCTGCTGCTGCTTCTGCGCTGCCGACGCACAACAACGAGGGCTTCGCGCTGCCGGAGAGGAGGCGGACCGTCTCGCGGGGGAGGAAGCGGTCGCGCAGCTGGGTGGACGAGGACGACCTGCACGGGCCGCGGATCGCGCGCAGCAAGAGGAGCGCGAGGGACTCGTGGTTCGGCGTCGTGCCGACGCTGCCCAGCGTGGAGGCGGTGCCGCTGCCGGAGTTGGCCGAGGTGGAGGAGGAGAGCAGCCGGCGGGTGCATGTGGGCGCCGGCGTGCCTCTGCAGCATCCGCAGCCGCGGTGGATTCCGCGCAGCCAGACGGAGCCGGGGCTGATTCCGATGGCGGCGGCGGCGGCGGCGTATCCCGTTGAGCTGCCGGCTGCTGCTGCTACGGCTGCTGGGCCGGTGAGGATGCCGGCTCCTCAGGTGGCGCACATGCGACCCTCGGCGACGGATTCAAACTTGAAGGGCATCTTGCGCTCGACGGAGATGAGGCTCTCGGACAGGACCTCGCGGCCCCCGGTCACGGTGTCCAGATCATCTGCCGTCAGGGGGTCGCCCACCAAGGGTCACCGCACGAGCTCGTCGGCCAGATCAAGCAACGGCTTTCCCCTTTCAGGGAGCCCGCCTAAGAGTGGCCTTCCGAACACAACGAGCATGAGCTCGATTGGCAGTGCCGCGAACAGCCTCATTGCGGCGGCGACCCAGGAACTCGAGCTTCCTGGACGCTCGTCCAGTCCCAGCAAAGCCAAAGGAGTTCGATTCGAAGAGCAGCTGTTGGGCAATGGAGACTTGGAGAAGCCTCAGTACAAGACCGTCCTGTCTCAGAGCCCGCAAACGCACAGCCCTCAAAGACAATTCTCGCAGATGGCTTTGATACACCACCCGCCGCCGCAGTCTGCTGTGCAGCAACACCCTCCGCAGATAACAAACCCCGAGCGCCGCATGTCACTCGACAGCGACAAATCAAGCTCCCTCTCGACGCTGTACAGCACCAATGAGCCCGAAGAGGACAGACCCAGGCCGAGAATGGATTACGACCCCTTTGTGGAAAAGGACGGCCAGGGCAGGTGGCCCAACTGGCAAGCGCGGCAGCGCCTTGCACACAACGACTCGCAGAGGCGGGCAAAGACGCTCAGCTCGGCATCACTGACGAGGATCATCATGGGCGAACCGGCTGGCCCACCACCGTTGAGGCCGCTCTCGGCGATTTCGCAACCCGACATGGCCTACGGGGGGTTGATGTCCCCCCTAATGCTCGACCCGCGATCCGTATCGTTTGCTAGGGATACTGGTGCCGATAGACTTGCTTCCCCGCAGATGCCCTACCTGAATGAAGCGCCCTCAGGAGTCAGTTTTGTTTCCATGTCAGTCGAGTCCGACGCCGGCGAGGTGCCTGCAAGTGAAGCGCCTAGGGCAGACTGGCATGACAGCAGCGACTCGACATCGTCCAGCCCCACGACTCCGACGGGACAGACGGGATTTCTGGACATGTCATCCTCCTCATCGCCGTATGACGAGCGGGAAATCATGTCGTTGCTAATGGCCACGGCGCCGCCTCAACGAGCTTTGCCCTTACCCCCGCCCAGCATGACGGGCACGGACGGGGCCATTGTTGCTGTCCTTTCGCCGTCGCCGGGGAGTCGTATGGCGCGCCGGGGCTCCAACGCCAGCTCGGTGTATACATTTGACACCTTTCTCGCTGAGCAGAACACTGCCTTGGCGCCCTCGCCCTCCCGCCGGTCGATCATCCATCCCATCATCGAGGGCCCTCGACTGAGCAGCACCATCGCCGAGCTGCGCCGCATGAACAGCGTCCTGAGCACATACAGCGTCGCCTCGATCGCCTCAACCGTCGCAGAAGGCGACTCGCCCACCCTCCCCGCCTCACTGAGCGGCAGCGGCAGCGGCCTCGCAAAGTCCCGCTCCGTCCTCTTCGGCCCCGCCAGCATCGGCAGCAGACACTACCTCAACGTAGGCAACACGCGGTCCCTGGCCAGCAGCGGCAGCCGCCGATTCGGCGCGCGAGGGTCACGGCACCGCCGCGCGGAGACTTGCTACTACGGCAAGGACAGCAGCAGCCAGGGGCTGGGACTCGGGCTGGGACTCCGCCTGGCGTGCATCGTGGACGAGCCGGTTGACGTCGACCCGCAGCGGCGCACGCAGAGCCTCGTCTGCGACCCTGGCATGGAGGTCCTCGAGGGGGTTGTGCCGCCGCGAGGGCTGCTGAGCCAGAAGCTGGGTCCCGTGGAGGAGCTCATTGCCGCTGAGCAGAGGCTGGACGCGCACCGGGCGAGTGTCGAGAGTTTGGGGCTGTATGATAAGGATGGCTTCTTGATCAGTTCGCCTGAGAGAGATGCGAAGCGGAGAGGTTTGCGAATATGAGAGCCATGATGCTCTACTTACCTTTTTCCTGATTGCTTTCTTTCTTTCATTCATTCATTCCTCTTTCTTTATTCTCTTCTTGTTTTACTTTCCATTATTTCGGGCCTGTTTCTTTTGTGGAAGACTTTTTGGCGACTGGTAATGTAATTTCATGGTACGCCTCTCCTCCTTTTTCCTCTTGCTGCACGACCAGGGACGAGGAAACGAAGGAGTTCATCGATAGATATGGTGATGTATATTAGCTGGTAGCCTAAGGCACTTTCAGATCTAATTTTTAGTTTTTCCCTTTCATATCGTATACAACCTGAACGTGGTGAATGGAACTCACCTATTCTTCATCTTGGAGCAACTAAAAATGATACGCGAGGAAGAAATCTTCACTCAGTGGAGATGAACTCAATCCCCGGTTGTCTGATCGGAAACGTCGTACCTCCCTCGCGCCCCCTTACGCATCGTCTCCAGTGCTGTCGACTCTGGCCCGCTTGCTCTCGGGATCCTCTGCTGAATCATGCCCATTGACGCCCTCTCCCTTTTCAAGCTCGTCCCTCGGGCGTGTCCTACCAGCTCCCGCACCAAGCTCTTCAGGCTCTTCTCCCTCTCCCTCCTGCTCACCACCTATCCAGTTGCCATCGGCGTCAAAGTACTCGTGCACATTATCCGCCGTGATCCACCCGCCACTACCGGGCATAGGAGGCGGCAGCCCACCATCTGTAACGCCGCGCAACACGCCCGTGAATCCCTCAACGGCCTCGTGGCCCACGTTTCCCTCAAAGACAATGCGGTCGTACTCGTTTTCGTCGTCGTCCTCAACTTCGGGATCGGGATGTAGATCGGAGCAATTGGCCATGGCCTCGTAGAGCTGCTTCGCCGCGCTTGCCTCGGGAGAGGATGGGTTCTGCGCGGGAATGAGGGTAAGCTCGACGGTTTGGAAATCGGAGTCGTCGCTGCCGCCGTCGGCGAGATCGAGCTGCATCCAGACAGCTTGCTGGTTATCGACCGTCTTGAGGGCGTGGATCGAGATGGTCGGGTACGGGATCGAGACGCCGGCTTCGGCTTGGCTGCTGAAGACGATGAAGTTTCTGGGCGCCTGCGTTAGCAATCGCACAATTGTTTGTTGATCCAGTTAAGGCTGAAGCGTGCGCACTCTGAAGTCGCAAACACATCGACAGTCTGCTCTACCAGCTCCTCCGCGGTCTCGTCATCGTTCGCGTCGCCTCCATTCGAGGCATTGGGCGCCGCGGGAGAGTCTTGGGGGAAGATGGCCAGGCTGCCGCACTGCGATCGAGGGATGGTTGCCTTTGCGCCAGACAGGTGGTAATGCAGGATCGGCTTTCCATCTGTGAAGGACTCGGGGGTCTGCGACTGGTATTCGGCCAGGGGCGTGAAGTCTGCCTCGGCGGGCGGTGATCGGATTGTTGTGGGCAGCATGATTCGACTAGGCTTGTGTAACTGAGCTGAGCTGAGCTTGTGATGATGGGAACAAAAGAAAAGAAGCTGAGATGATGATCGTGGGGTAGCTGCATAAGGCCGTGCTTATCGATACCGCCTCTAGTAGCTGCCGTTTAGCACTCCTGGCGGTTTATAGCGGACGTGGGGCCGGTGATGCTACCCGTAACCATGCTGGGCAAGGCTAAGTAGGACTGCATCTGGCGATCATTCCGATGCTTCCAGCTCTCAGCGTCTAAACTTCTGCCTTTCATCACCTCGACTCGTCTTCAGCGTCTGCCTTGCTACCCAAAGGAGCTCCATTCTCACAAAGATTCTCAGTCTTCTCCTCAATAGTACGGACTCTTCGACCATCTGCCACACCCACAGCCTCTAGGCATTTACGGTAGCAGTTGGCTAGGCAGGACTTCGTAGCCTGTCTGCCAGCAACAGAAGATGCACAGCAACCGTGAGTCAAGCTCAGCGGTGCGCTCGATGGCCATAATCAGGACATGCTGACATGCTGGAATAGGAGCACATCATCTGCTTGAGCAGGTCCCTCTGACGGTATCACCCTTCGTCTCTCTGCCGACGGCCACTACGCTCTCGTACAACTACAAGACACTGCCGTCCAACATCCCCCCCTCACAACTGGGCATCCCCAACGCTTCCGACGACCCCGCATCGCAGCCGAAGCCGAAATACGTCGTATCCAACTCTGGCCATGCTGCCCATCCCGACGACATCATTGCTTCCTGTCAGGCTCTGCAGGCGCACATCGCCAAGATGCAGGAAGATGCGGAGCGGGACCTCAGAGAGCTGGAGGAGCGCATAAGAGAGAGGGAGCTGGCCGAGAAGAGACGGCTGGCACCCGGATGGCTGGACAGCGATGCCCGGCTGCTGGAGCCAGAGAGAGCCGGGCCTGGGCACCAGGCGGAGCCGAGCCCGCCGACTTCGAACGGGCAGAGCGATCGGGGCGGTAGTGGTGATGTGTCCAGCGACGAGGGTGCCCAGCTGGATCGGGCCTTTGGTGATATGGCGCTGAGATAGACGCGTGGGCGGTGTTGAGTGGGTGGCGCATGTTGTCGTATTTCCCTTCCCTTTCTCTTGCTTGACTTTTTACGATGGTTTCACGATACACGGACAGCAACAACTCTACATATATGCTACATCGGGATTGACAGACCGAGACTTGCTATTGGACAACGGGCGTTTAGTATATCGGTATATCACTTGTAGTTTCTTGCCTTTCTTCTAGCAAACAATGAATTGCTACGGCTTCAATAGCGACGGGGGTTGAGCTCGCAACGGGGATTCTTTTGGTCTTTGCTACATGATGGCGATTGCAGTCCGTTGGTGCACTTCACAAGACACTCATATACAGCACCAAATCCTGGAGAAGCACTGACATATTCGAGGAACCAGTGATTGGTGCGATATGACACGGTGAGGTACAACTGATCCTCCCAATATCTCGATGGCCCGGATTTGGCCAAGCATAGCATGGGCTCTCTTTTGCTGCTTAAAGGAAGGCAACTCGTGATCTTACGAGCCAAACTCTTGGGGTGATATTGCCGTCGGCGCAACTTCCACGTATGATGAGGTCTACCCTTACGGCTTCATCTCGGGGGGCTGAACCATTCTAGGCTGGCTGGTACGAGTCGGCCCTGCAGACCATACTGCTCGCTTATCAGGATCCGAGCAAAGCCACATCAAAGCGAAGCCTCTTCAGAACCAATCCATCTCGCCAACTGCCGAGTTGTCGGAGGTTGTGTGCGCCTTGATGAAGAGGGACATTCATCCTCTATCAAACGGAGGTTGACCACAACAAAGTTACTCTGGCACACCAGCCTCGTCCGTCGATATGGGCTCATGCCTGCACAAGAGAGACGAAGGAATAACGTCTGCCCAAGGCGGGAAGGGGTTCCTTTGGAACTTCGATCTCGGTTCAAGCCACGATTCGAAGAAGTTTGCGGTGCCTCTGCCCAGCAAAAGCCATCTCTGTTGGCCAGGCACGGCGAATCACTTGATACCAACTGACTAGTGCCTGAGTTGGATCAACCAGCCTCAGTCTGTGCTGAGTGAAGCCATCTTATCATAAACGGGGCTTCATCACAAAGAGACGACGCCCTCGGTTCGAGAGTCGGCGTTACTTGGCAACAATCTGAAGCAGTGCCGTACCAAAGTCAAGGCTTGAAGAATTTACTATACCTTCTCTATCCCAGAGCATGTGCTCTCAACAAGCCTTGCCAGTTTCTTGAGGAGAGGCACGGTTCCTACGCGAGTTGTGGCTGGTTGAGTTGAGTTAACCTTTCTTGCAAAGCTCCCTGAGGCGAAAGTGGCCGCTCCCCAACAACCAGGACGCCTCAAGCCCTCTTTCCACAGTCAGTCTCTGCGTTCACCATGGGAAAGAGAATGAGTATATAAAAGGCCTCCTTCTCCTCCTTTCCTTCCATCTTTCCATCTCTAACACATCAACCATTTCTCCACCACCACCAGACGCGGCAACCATCTTTCTGCCAACCACCCGTCTTCACCATGTTCGCACCAATTCTCCTGGTGCTCCTCCTTGTCCTGGGCCGCATGGCCTTTGCCGAGCCAACCGTTGGCGCGGCGATGTTTGGATGGCCTCCCCCGAGGCCATTCAACTACTACACCGAGAGATTTGCGCCTTGCGGAAGTCCTCTTGGGGCTGGGGAGAGAGTCGTGCTCCCCACGAGTACGTCTTTTGTGTGTTACAAAGATTCATGCTGTTCTGTGCTGACCGATATATGATAGAGAGTGCTCGTGTTGCCTTCTTCGCCGAGCGAGACGTCGGTCTCAATCTGGCGATTTCATACTCTCAGGGTATGTCCTTTAAACAACCTCATCTTCCTCCTCCATGCTTATCCTCCGACACCGTGTGCTAACAACGGCATAGATCCGGCCTTCCAAGAAGACTTCGAGAGCCTGAAGTACAGCATCGCTGCCGGCCCCGTCGACCTCGTCTCCGGCATCACCTGCATCATCCTCGGCACCCCGATCCCCGGCGCAGCCCACGGCCGCAACGCCACGCTGCAGTTCAAGTACCTGTCCAACTACGACTCTCCGGACGACTACGAGTATAGGTACTCGTGCGCCGACGTCACCTTCTCGGACACGGCGGACAGCTACAACGGGGACATCTGCGTGAACAAGACGCAGCCCATTGCCTACGACAGGCTTCCCCTGCCGTTCCCGGACCCCGAGGATGAGCGCGGCAAGGAGCAGCCGCCGCCGGACAGGGGCAACTGGGTCGAGACGGACGTGGAGCGTCCTCCCTTTCCCAGCTGGGGGGTTGCGCTGATTGCCATTGCTGGGAGTTTTCTTTGTTCCGTCATCTTTCTCCTGGTGTACAAGTGCATCGTTGAGCCGCAGAGGAGTCGCAAGCCTGTGTCGACGACTCCGTGGGTGCCTCCTCCTGTCTGAGACGGCGTTCAGGGGGGATATCTTGCGGATGGGGCTGCAATGAGTTGGGTCTTTGTTATACTTGCAATAATACACAGATGGGCAACGGAGTTAGGGTTGGGAAATGGAGTTCACAGCAGTTGCACGGCTTGCGCATTCTGGAAAGATGATTCATTACGGACTAGATAAAAAAGTTACATATAGAATTGACTTCATGACGATAATTCGAAGTTACAAGCATTATAAATTACATGGATACTGCATAAATCAAGTTGGTATCTTACAACGACACGCGCAGCTCTGTACCTAGAGACTCAACGCCGAGATGACACCAGACCGACCGACCTTCATCCTGAGTCATTCTTACCTATTGTTGATACTCGGTCAGAGAAATGTGCCTTACGAGCCGCTCTCCATCATTCGCTCGTATGAGTATACGGATACACGTCTAACGAAGTCAACCAAATTGTTGGAACCGACCCTCAAACTTTTTAGCAAGGCTTCGCCACGGAGGGAGTAGCGAAAAGACGAGCCTCCTTCAAAGGAGGCGGACTAACGATTACGGCACCAAACAACTATGTGCGTGAAAAGTGCTTGCGGCGTGTGCTTATGACGTTGCGTCGTCGTGTCAAGGTGTCTTATTGAGCAATGGAGTCAGAATTTCCATTGCTCGAATCGACTGAACTCTGGACAAGATGACGGTGCCGGCGCGAGCAGTGGAGAGATAGGAGAGCTCTGAACTCTCGGTCGTGTCCGTGCCCTTGACGAGGCGGCCTGCAACGCCGCAGACGATACCAGTAGACTCGAAGGGCAGGTTGACGAGATCGAGAAAGATTGGGATGAGGACGCCCTCGGTGTCGCCCACGAGGGAGTCGTCGAAGATGGGCAGCAGGGTCTTGTCAAGCAGGAGAGACGGAGGGTCATCTTGGGCGAGGGTGAGGGAGAGGAACCTGGGCTGCGAGACGAGGGCCGAGACGAGGCACGTGTAGAGCTTGGTGTCGACGTGGGTGATCCAGGAGCGGCGGTAGTCGACGGAGCTCTTGCGGCTGAGGGACGGCCGGTGGCCGTAGGGGTGCGCGAGGGGGGACGTCTCGCGGCCGGAGCACTGGACGAGCTCGAGGTCCGGCTCGATGCGGGCCTTTACGTTGCGCTTGAGCAGGAGGTCAAAGGTCCTCGACTGGAGCTCGTCGTCGTTGGAAGGGGGCGGGGTGCCCGGTGGTTTCTGCGCCGCGGCGTCGGGGTCTGAGCTGCTGCTGCTGTTGTTGTTGGGGGCGTACATGGAGGGGTTGACAAAGTTGGACTGGTTCTCGGAGAGCTCGAAGCCCTTTGCGAGGAGGGCCTGTACGACCTTTTGCTTCTCCTTTGTGGGGACGAGGATGAAGTCGGAGTAGTATGTGGTGATGAAGAAGATGGGGATCCCCGCAAAGGCGAGCGGCGAGCTGAGCTCCATGACACGGCCGCCGGGGTCCAGCCCGGCGCTCGTCACGGAGAGGATCATGTAGGTGTCCTTGAAGACGGACACGCTCTTGGAGATGCTCTTGGGCAGCGCGTTGAGCGCGGGCTCGAAGACGTTCTTGGCCCAGGAGCTGTGGCAGACGACGGAGCAGTCGATGGGGGTGATGCTGATGTTGAGGAAGCCATGCTGGTAGTCTGTCGTGAGGCCCTCGAGCTCGTACTCTGTCGAGTCGCGGGAGAAGTTGAGGCTCTGGGTCTGGGGGAGGAGGATGCGGAGGATGGGCTGGAGGAGGGTCGGGTAGAGGTCGAGGGGGATGTGGATGAGGGTGTAAGTGCCTTCCTGGGGAGCGAGAAGCCGTCAGCAGACCATTGGGGCTTTGTCAATTGCATCAAGGGGACTTGGAATACACGAGGTCTGTCTGGAATAAGGAGGAAGGGTAGAAGGTGCCAGGAAGAAGCTGTGGAAAGAAGAAGATGGGTGCGTGACTGGACTGGCGTCCACTTACAAGGAACGAGACCTGGGTATTCATGGTGATGCTGCCTACGCCTTCTCTGCCGGCGAACGGGAAAAAAGAGTATTAAATAGTAGACAATTGATATGTAGATGGACTGGGACCGAACGGGAGGCTATATAAGAGGAAGAAGAGAGTCGGGGCTTGTCGTGGATGCTGCAATTGTGTAGATGGCGCAATAAGTGCCGTTATCGACGTCGGC
The DNA here is from genome assembly GCA_023628735.1 of Trichoderma sp. PF4103. Taxonomy (NCBI): domain Eukaryota; kingdom Fungi; phylum Ascomycota; class Sordariomycetes; order Hypocreales; family Hypocreaceae; genus Trichoderma; species Trichoderma sp. PF4103. The sequence continues at coordinate 125,956 of JAMAKC010000039.1, read as the reverse complement.
TATGCGGTTCCGATATGGCGGCACGCCAAAATACATGAACCGACGTGATCCTGGGACGAGCGACTACAGGGGTGTTTCCCTGCTCGTGCAAGTGCTTAAGGCGTGGTGTTGTAGCACAAGAGGAGGGAGAGACAGAGAGAGAGGGAGAGACGTTAAAGAATAAGGCTGTATAAGGTAAGGATAAGGTTAAGGTACGGTGGAAAGAACAAAAAGGAATATGAAAATGTTGGTCAAAAAAAGAAGGGAGAAAGATGTAGAAGATGGAAAAGCTTTTGGTGTCGCGGTAGAAGGGAAGTGAGATCGAGGCGGACGGGAGTCAGTCGGAGCGCCGTAAATCGGGGGAGACGGGCGCTGATAAGTGATAAGGCGGCTCACGGTTAGCGCAGGGTCTCCATGGCAGATCGCAAAGACAGCTGATAACGACTGCTGGGATTTTGCTTTTGGCGCTACCACAGTGGAGACGTCCAGCTGCAATGCAGATCAAGTGATAATAGCAGACGAGGACGTCTATGAGAGCTTTGAAGGCGCATGTCCATTATATATCTCTACGGCTCTGGATTGGGGAACAAGGCCATGGATGAGCTGTGCTGTACGTACTGTACCTACAAAGAACTGCAAGCCTGGCAGTTCTCGACCCTGATGGACCCGAGTGCTCGTCTCGGTCCCGCATCTCCAAGAACATACCTACATATCCTGGCTGCCACTTATAACTCGCCAAGGGCACACGACTGACATGTCGCCTATGTCTAGGGTCTTGCTACGGTGAAGGACATCATCCCCAGGACCAATGCCCAGGAGAAAAGAAAGACATCATAGACACATCCAACCCGGGGGCTTCAACGCCACGGCGAGCAGGGAACAGGCCATGATCCCCCACCTTGAATAGGGAGGACCCTGGGAACGCCTCCAGCCATTCGACGCTTTCGTTGCAGGGAGGCGGAGCGCGGAGCCGTTGAAGCTGGCTGGGACAAAAACCTGGGGCACAGGGGCAAGGATTGTGTTCCATGGTCCAGTTGCAGAGGTATCTGGACGCAGAATCGCTGCTGTCGGATACTTACGAACGACGATTTGGAGATGAAAAGGTGCATGCGACAAGAGCACATTAGCTCAGCCTGGTGCTACGTTAGCAGGAGGCTGGTCGTCATGCTACTGAAGCACTGCATTCTGTTCCGGGGCAAGCGGTCTGCAAAATAACCGGGAAAATGCAAAAGATCAGCTTACATATTTCTATCATGCACACACAAAACCGCCACATAACTGGTGCAATATGCTGCACTTATTGTAAGGCTGTGCGCACGTATTCATTTTGCGGTCCCGGTTATTTTGCAGACCGCTTGCGGGGCTAGCATCAACGGTTCTGTGTAATTGCGCCATCACGATTGACTTCTTCCTCCCTGATGGACAACGTTAAACGTCTTCCCTCCAACCTGCAGTGAAAGAAAGCTCGGCCTAAGCAATCCGCTGCGGAGTTTCTGACCGAGACACAGCAAAAGTAAATGGCGCTTTTCGGAAACGAATGTTGAAGCAAGGGAGAAGAAGACAGAGCCTGCAGTTCGCAATGGCCCTGAGCATGTTAGGCGCATGGCACTGCACTGCCCAGGGGATGGAGTAAGGTATGTTGTGAGATGTGAGAGACCACTTCGACTCGCTCATGGATGACATCAAGACAAACAAAAACCGGCCTCTCAACGGGGGGCCTGACGATGATTGATTGGAACACAAAAAGGTATGGTGATGTGATGTCAATGCGGGCGATGGGTGGCACGGTTCAGGTCTCAGCAGCTATTACTCCTCCACGTCAACGATGCAGAACGACGGCGGGAAGAGAAACAAGGCCCATGAACGCCGGGTCTAGCCTCAAGCAAACGACGGGAGGCATCGTGACCTCGGCTCGGCTTTGCAGCTCCCCCGCGTCCGACGAACCATCCCATCACTAGGTGCCTTGGGGCAACCAGAAGACGGTTCTTCAACAGCGTAGTCTGCCTGGCTGCCTCTTGACATCCAGCCCTTCCGCGCGTTAAGGCTGACGAGGTGGTGTGGTGAATCCGATCTAGACGCTTCTTGTCCTTGTTAACATTGGCATCTATTCTTCCCTTTTCCTTTTTGCTGCCACAACTGCGCTGCCATTCCAGCGCCGTAAGCCCGGCTCATGGATATACGCCTCTTGATTCGGCATGGCCTGTTTTTCCAAGCGGTCCACGAGAATGCGCCACCAGCGTCACTCTTGGGGCTGAGATGCCATGCAGGCTTTTCCATGCATACCATCTAACCTATTGTTTCCTTTTGATCATTCTCCTTCTTTATTCTCCGCTGATGTCAGCCCTGCGTGGTAGGCTGCTGACCGATGGAAATTTTCTTCTCTCAGGTGTTCTTTTGCTTCTAATAGACTTTTCTCTGTCGTATCATGGCGATGGAGAATGGTGGTGCGCCACGGCTGTCCGGATTCGTCGAATCCCTCAGGGTCTGTCGGCATCAAATGCCAAGGGTTGGGCACATGAACTTTAAACTCACGACCATTGTGGACTTTGGTGCTCTTGACGAAATTGGTGATCGATAACTGCTGGAATGGCGAGCCGGATGAGGTGATTCTGGGATATGGTGTCGCATGTTCCAGCCCACTTCACTGGTTGAGGCTTGTTGCTCACTGTCAAACGTCTCCTCGGACCTCGATTATCGAGTCGTCGACCGTTTCTCCTATGGGCTAGGCTGCTAGATATGGGGCATTGCGTGAAGGCGAGAACATATCACGTAGCACAACTCCCTGTCCAGATCGTAATGATTTGCCGTAAAGCCAAGATTCGACCTCCTGAAGGGATCGAGTTATCGTCTGAGCGCACACATCTGCATCTGCAAGTCTATCTTGATCCCCTGTCTGGCTGCAATCCCAAGATCCTCGCAAAAGTAAAGAAATTCGAGACATTCTATAGCCCAAGATGCCACCACCGCTAGCCATTCACGCTCCCGAAAGTCCCCTGGCCTGAGGGTCAAGCATCCTCCTTCTTGACTCCGACAACCACAAGATTCCGCGGACTCTCCGCATAGTCAAACACCGTCTCGACCCACGCATCCTTAACAACATCATCATGCTCCTTCAAAAACGTCCACCGGTCCGCCACAATGAGCGACTCCACCACCGCCGCGCTCAGCGCCATCAGCGACCAGATCACGCACAGCTCCTTCTTGCGCGGCTGGTACGTTGCCTCGTACGCCTCAATCTCCGCGTCCGTGATGTCCGCCATCTTGTCCCTCATCACGTCCGCGTACTGCTTGTACTCGGTGCTCGTCGTCAGCTTCTCCACGGCGCCGCGCACGTACGCCTTGAACGACGCGTAGCAGCCCTTGCGGAGTGAGCCGATGACCACGGGGTTCGTGCTCATGTTGAACGGGCTCGCCTGCTCCTCGCTTCGGCCGTCCTCCTTGGCGGAATCGTCGTGCCAGACGCGGCTCACCACGCCGCGGTCGAGGAATATCCGCTGCAGCACGGCCCGGAAGAAGTGTCTTGTGAAGAAGCCCTCGCTTTCTGCCCGGGTCCAGTTCTGCGGCGCTTGGCAGGCCATCATGCGGGCCGTGATGTTGAGGCGGATGCCGTCTCCCTTGTACGTCGAGAACCGCTGGCTCATGGGGAAGCCTTGCGGATCCCGCCTCTCGGATTCGCGCACGATCCGGCCGTTGAGAGCCTGCAGGCTGGGCCGAAGGTAGGCTTGCTTGTAAGTAGGAGGCCCCAGCTTCTCCGTCAGGAGGTTGTAGCAGCAGCCGACGATGGCAACAGCTCGAATGTCGGGGTTCATGATGAGAGATCGGATGCCATAGTGTGACAGGTTGCCGCATGAATGGATGGACACGGCCATGAGATTGAGATCCTTCTCAGATCCATCCTCGAGCTTCTCGCGTTCGATATCTTCAATGACCTCTGAGAGATCGCCGCTGTCCAGTCTTCCTGAGATGTATTGGACGCCCCCCTTGCCTTCTTCTACGACATATTCGGCGTCCTGGATGTTCATTGGCTGAAACTCGAACTCTTCAGTTCCCTCGACCTGCTTGATGGCTGCCTGTATGGCGTCCTTGTCCTTTTGCAGCTCGGGAGTGAGCGTCTCCAGGGCCTTGTTCCACATCTTCTTGTTCCTCTTCATCTTGGGCCGGATGGCCAGCTTTGATGTCAGATCGTAGACCTTGGCGGCCGTGACGTTGTGATCCCTGCCCTCCACAGCCACAACGTGCCGGTTATAAGGCTCGCTGGCGAGGGCCCTGCCGAGATAATTCTGACCGCTGCCAAAGTCGACAAAGTGCGATATCTCATTTCCACTCCGGCGGCGAATATCCTCCGAAAGGGAGTCAACGTAGTCTGCGAAATTGACAACCTCGTGGATCTTTTTGGGCTTCATGCCTACAGAGACGGATCTCGGTAGAACTGGCAGCTTCTGCTCTCGCGGTGTAAACTCCCTCCTCAGGGAGAACCTCCTCAGTGCTTTGACGTAGTCAATCAGGCTCTCTGGCGGCTCTTGACCCTCTTCAAACGTCAGGGCGTCCAGGTCATCTCGTAGAAAGAGGTCGAGCGTCTTCATGATGTCGTACGACAGCAGGAAATCTTTCCATTCGTCTGGCAGTGCTGAGTGAAATATGCCCGGATCCGAGGTGAAGAAGTCGAGGATGTGGACGCCTCCACAGAGAATCTGGAATATGTCTGTGTTCCGCGCGAAGTCCAGGAGAGCCTCGATGTACTGCTCCGGCGTGGAAAACTCTTCGCTGCATGGCAGCGGGCGAGAGGGTATCATGATGCTCTCTGGATCGATGCCGGTCTTACCCTGTAAGAGGGGATGGAGATTTGGGTCCAATGAGGAAAATAATGTGAGGGAATCTCAGGCGTGTTATCTCCTCTCGTAAACCGTGTATGTTGTGTTTGACGTGAAATGGGACGTGGTGTCTCGGCGTTGAAAGGGCCTTAGTGGTCGAGAAAAATTGAGGCGCTTGAGACGATGGAAAAAAAAGTTGACTTGAGGACGGGGATGTAGAAGAAGCGCAGCTGGTCTATGCCGTAAAATATGAAAGCGCAGGCAAAAAGTTCTTTCTCATGAAAAATTGAAGCCGACCATATACAGTGTTCTATACCGCTTCAACATGAGCTCATACGAGGCCGCTTAGAAGTGAAGATGTTGAATTTCATGACAAGACGGATTCATGCAATTAGCGAGTGACACTCTCGGTGGCTCACCGAAGGTACGTACCATCACCAAGCTTGACTCACCTTGGCCACACCTTGTTTTGGCTGTCGCAACAAGGCAATGCAACGTCATCCTTCAAATTCCGCGACCTCAAGCACTCAAACGAACTCGGTATTCAAAGCGAACCTGGCTTACGAATCATTCTTTTGAAGCATCTGTCATTTGTTTCTTTGTTTCAGTCCGTTCTGCACGTCCTGCGTGGCTCGAAACTCCGTCCGGCGCACCGACATCCTCGAGCTCATGCGTCTTGAGCCGCCTTCAGGATGATGTCCTCAACCAACGAGGAGGACCCCTTCCTCCAGGTCCAACAGTACGCCATCTCTCCATATCCAGACAGACGAAAAGCACACTCACTAATTTGTTCTCTCTCACAGAGATGTCCTCAGCCAAATCTCCTCCATACGACCCCTCTTCGCGTCCTACCTCCGCATCCGCTCCCTCGCCTCGTCCTCCACCTCCCCCGAACTCACATCCGCCCGCGCCGAGCTCGAGACCGCGCTCTCCTCCCTCGCCGAGGACCTGGCCGACCTCGTCGCCTCCGTCCAGGCCATCGAGTCCAACCCCTCCCAGTTCGGCATCTCCGACCACGAGGCCTCCCGCCGGAAGCGCCTCGTCCAGGAAGTCGGCGCCGAGATCCAGGACATGCGCGAGGAGCTCAACAAGAACATCGCCGCCGCCTCCGCCGCTGCCGCCGGCAAGGGCGGGGAGCAGCTGCCGGACCCGAGCTCGTTCGCCATCGGGGAGGGCGACGGCGGGGGCGATGCGTACAGCGAGTTTGAGCAGCAGCAGCAGGTGGAGATGATGCATGAGCAGGACAGGCATCTTGACGGCGTCTTCCACACGGTGGGAAATCTGCGCCGCCAGGCTCACGATATGGGGAGGGAGCTGGAGGAGCAGAACGAGATGCTGGAGGTGGTGGACGACTTGGCGGACCGGGTAGGGAATCGCTTGCAGACTGGCATGGCCAAGCTGCAGTATGTGATGCGCAAGAACGAGGACCGGTTGAGCAGCTGCTGTATTGCGGTGCTGATCTTCGTTTTGATTCTGTTGTTGGTCCTTTTGTTGATCTTGTAATAGAGGGGGCGCGTTTGTTTTTGCATGTCGATTGTGCTTTTTCTTCTATCATTTGGTGCTTGGGGAGTAGTCTTTACAGAGAGTTTACAAACGGAAGAGGTCTAATGGGCGAAGGAACATTGGGATCAGGAGTTTCTGGCAGGATGGGTAATGCTGATACATCGGTCGATGCAGTCACTGCATGCCTTTTACAGCATGTTTCAGATATTTACGGCGCAAAATCAAGTGAGATAGAACGAGAATAACCGGGCTTGTCTTTTTCATCTATCTATGACGCCCACAGCCCAGAAGCACACGTTTCCGTCGTCCTATAGCGCCTTCAATGCGTCATAACCAAAGGGGACCCCAAGGGTCTAGCATATATCTCTGTATATATAAGAGTAAACCGAAGTTACCAGATTTCCCCCCCTAACGCCATTGCTTCAATGTAGAAAACGACTACATTGTATCCTTAAGTTTGATCTCTCAACCGAAAAGCTAATGAAAGTTGCAAACAGAGCAACGAAAAATGAAAAGGAAGTTGGAAACAGATCCTTCATGTTAGGACGAGCCCTTCATTGCGAAGCAACTCTACCATGGCTAGCAATGAATGTGCTGCGGCTGCATTCGCCGGTGCTTTTTTGGGGAACTCGATCAACGCGAGGCGCAGCGCGGCAATGGCCGCGTTTCCGTAAAAGTTGAGGAACCGCTGCTCGTGGCCTTCAATCATGGCTCTCAGGACTACATATTGCGTGTTCGAAGTCTCGTTGGGAGATGAGTTGACGATGCCGGCCAACGCCTTCCAGTAGTTGACTGGCGGATATGGATTGGCCTTGGACGTCTTGCTGAAGTCGCGCAGGGAGATCGATGCGAAACCGGCGCCGAGACCCGTCATCCGGTCGTTGTGAGTCTGCTCAGTGACGTATCCAGGGCCATCCTTTTTCCATCCTATGGCTAGTCTGCCCCTTTCCGTCCGATCGCTTCCTTTGAGCCCAAACAGGACCGGGCAGACGACTCGAAACTTGGCCATGAGGATGTCAATCAGGGATTCACCGCGCCATTGAAAGTCCTTCTGGGAAAATATATGGGCGGTGAAGACGCCGATTGGATCCGCAGCTTTGGGATTCGCACTGCACTCGTTGATGAACTGGTTGATGATGCCCTTGGCACAGATGTTCAAGAGGTAGATGAAGAGAGAAGGCAGCGTGTCGCCGTTGTTTGCGGCGCCTTCAGCCGGCTGTCTTGGCCTCGCGACGAACCGGCTCACTTCGATGGGGGCACTGGGCACTTTGCCGTCGAGTGCCTCTTTCAAAGCCATTGTGATCTTGGCAATCTGCAATGCATGTCAGTCTGATACTCAAACACATCAGGTTTCCGTGATGTCCTTACGGGCTGTGCATTGGCGCCTTTCCCAGCTGTAAGCTGTCCGATAGATACCCGAATCTCTCTTCGATAGGTTCCCATCTTGCCCTTCAAGGGTGATCCAGGTACCTTTGCTTCGGCCTGCAGCACCTGTCGCAACTTCTTCAACTCCTTGTGAATTTCGAGATAGCGATCCGCGAGAGCGTTCTTCTGGGCTGATGCCAGAGGAGGCGCTGGGCTTCGAGTGACGGGCGGCTGGACGGCGAGAGCAGCCTGAGCTGTTGGCGTTGCGCGATTCTCGATTCTTGACGCGCTGGTTACCTGAGCACTGGGTGCAAAGAGAGCACCCGCGGCTGGTTTAGTCTGCCCTCCTAGAAAGCCATTCGTCTGAGGAGCAACCGTATTTGATACCGGCTGTTGCTTTGTCTCAAATGGGTTCTGCTTTTTGGGCTCTGGAGGAACCTTTGCAGGTTCTGGTTGTTGGACTGGTGTTGGCTCGACTTTCTTGGGCGGTTCGGGCACTGGTTCGGGAGGAAGTTTTGGCACCGTCTTGGCCTTGAGCTCTCGAAGCCTCCTCTCCTCTTCGACTATCGCAGCCTCTGCTTTCAATCTTTCCTGCTCCTTGCGTTCCAACTCTAGGATTCGCTGATGCTCCTCGCGGAGCTCGTGGAGTTCATATACCCGGATAGCCGCCTCTCGTACGCGCTTGTGCTCTTCCTGAGCGGCGGCGAGAGCGCTTTGGTGGTTTAGCTCATTGTTCCGGCCTTCGACGAGAAATCGAGAAAGAAGGCCGCTCTCGGTACTCGGCAGCAGTTGGTTTCTCGTCGGAGAGGAGTAATTGGTCATGTTCGACGAGGGTGGTGATGTACGCAGTCCCTATGGCGATGGCATCTGCGACTGTTGACTCGTGGAGATGTCGACCTCGCAGAAGGAAAAATAAAGAAGAAGGAGCGTGAGAAACAAAGATCCAAGAGCCTCAATCGCTCGTCGCGCGGAACTCTTGACGAAAAGAAAAAGAGACTATTGCCTGGCTGATGCCAGTCGGTTGAGAAACGATTGTCAAATCGCTGTTGTGATATCTCCAAGATTTGAGCCTCGTATCTTTGGTCTGCCCGTGAAAGAAATGCCAGGGTACGTACCGGCCGCGGTTGGTCAGACAGGCGATTGATGACGCGCCGGTCACGGCGAAACGAAGTCCCGATGATGCCCGCACCGGTAGTGCGCAAGTACCGGTACCTGGACCTTATTCCGAGCTTGGGTGAGTCTCGAGCTCCAGCTACCTCTAGAGGAAAGCCTTTGGGCCAGGGTGGTATTAATAAGGGCTGGGATCTACGATTGACGGACGCTTCGTCTCATTTCGTCTACCGTATGCTACGAGGATGCTTTCGCCAGGCATGGATGCTTCGCTTGGCTGTTGCTCCAGACATTCATGGTTCTGGTAATGTGATATCATACAGAGTACCGTGGACGAGCTCTGCAAATTGTAGTGGCATTCTAAATACTTAGGTGGTCTCTTTCTCTTTCTCAACACTGAGAACCTGTCACTCACTTCCAGTTATGGGTGACGTGGCTCTGTCCCATTCGACTCCCCTTCTTGTAACGTAGGTATGTATGTCTTTGAAGAATGAGATGACAAAGCGTCAATGACACCAAGGTCATAGGTAGGTTACTAGACAGTTGTCATGGGCGGAGGGGATGCTTGTCTTGGTTTCCGGTGAAAATCATGGCTTCACTATGCCCCGGCAACAAGAACAAGGACAAGGTCGCGCACTAGACGCTCTAGTCTTGACGTATCCATACCTACGCCGTCCTTGGGCAGAGAATAAAGGAGTCCGGCTTCGACCATGTTGTTTGTGTGAATCCCTGATGAAGAAGTCCGACGAATCTGCACATCTCTACACGGTCGTACTGCCTTAGTCGTGTTAGGCACATGCAGTGGTGTGTTTATTGCAGAGCCGGTACATGTAGAGAGGGCCATGTCACGGCCTGTTGTATGTATGTATGCCTCTCGATTCGGTTATGCAATTGATCCCGGCATTGGCGGCGCGAGGGGATTTGAGCTCTTGATCCATGCTACCCCATACTCCTGCCTTGACTGGGATACAGATCAGTGCCCTGAAGACATCATAGCACAGCAAAACGGCTTGACTGTCGGCACGAAAGAGAGAGGGCGAAGCGACTGCTGGGGAGCTCACGGGCCCGTACTTATCTAATGTATACGTGGCTCACGACGCTGCGAAGAGGCTCAATTCAACGGTTGATGCTGCAGGGCTAGGTAATACAATCAGGCGCCACTGAACGGGCCTCACTGGTGGACACGATATCATTAGCATCTGGGGCTCGTATTGATGAGGGTTGGGCGATAGTGGTTTAGTGGAAGCGTCAGGGGCGAGTAGTAGCTGGAAGCAGAGCTCGTTGCTCCAATGCTTGGGACGTCCACTGGCCCTTGTGCTGAGCCGGACAGGGAGGCTTCCTCAGCAGCTGCAGAGAAGCGAAAAAGGCGACTGCTAATGCCGAGTGGTCCAGCCTACAGCATGCGATACATGGACAGGCGAGCTGTCTGGCCCTGCAAAGAATCCGACACTACCGTGGATCATGATATCGCAGGTTTGCGCGGTATCGTGTGACGACGTGATGGGTTAGAAGAGCGGGACAGGAGCGCTACGGCTGCGGCGCCAACAGCCCCAAGCAGGGGGGGCCAAGGCTCGAATGTTGAGTTGTGATGAGCGCGGGTTTGATATCAGCCAGCCGAGTGTTATGTGCGCCTGGAATCGCTTGTCCCTGCCAATGTCCGCCTAGGCAGTCTGGAGAGGGCCTGTTGACGCGATGGCAGTGGCGGTCTCGTATCCGTGCGAGGGACTGACTCTGACCCCGGATGGCATGCCTGTCGTGCCCTGTGCTGTTCTGGTTCTGCGATAGTCTTCCAGGTCGGGTCGTCAACTGAGATTTGCTGGACGAAGAGGCCAAGAGCAACGCTCCAAATAGGCCTGGGAATACCATCCAATGATGCCATCCTGCTGAATCCCTCCGTGCTGATAATGATGAGGATCTCGACAAGCGGAACTGGCCAATTGGCAGTGTGAATCACGCTCTGTCGCCAGCAATGGCTCCCTTGTCAAACTTGTCCTGTTGCTCCATCGATGGAATCGGCGTCCAAGTAGCCGTTCCAAGCCAGTCGTACCTGAATTGACATGTCGAGCTGGATGATAGATGGGCATCCAATCCGGCCGGTGCCCTGGATTGACGTTGGCAATTGTTCAACGCCCCGAGCCAGGCTGCAGCGGATGCCGTGGATGGGGTGCGCCGACTTGAAGCATCAACAGCCTCATGGACTGCCCTCGAGGCTCAAGGGGGGGGCCGGGCTGGGTGGAAGCTGCTGGTTCGCCGCAGCGGTCGCAGCCGCGCCGAGGTGGCGTGCGCCAGCGACCTGCTAGCGAGTGGAGGATCGAGAGCGTCACTGCACACCCCCCCCATATTTTCGCCCCCGGGCGGTAGCTCTACCTGTATCTCCCCAGCTCGCAGCGCGGCCGGTCTCTATCCTCCCTCCATCCTCACTCCCGCACAGCGCCTCTGCCAGGAGCTGGACTTCCCATCCGCATCCATCCTCACCTTCTCTTCTCCTCTGATTGTTTTCCCCTCCGCTTCTGCTCTGCATTGCACCGCCAGCCCGACTCCTTCCTTTCCAACGCTCCTTGGCTCTGTCGAGCTCGCTTGAACCCACTGCATCGACCCTCCTTTGGCAAAATCTGTCCTGTCCACGGGGGCCTGCCTGTCTCTTAGAGCCGAATCTTGACCACGACCCAGAACCACGACCACAACACCATCCCCAACGTCCAACAGCCTTCTCCCACGGCCATTCCATCGCCAAACACCCCCTCCAGCATCGCTCACCACCAGCCCGCACCCGACGTGCACCTTTCCGCTGCCCTTTGCTTCCGCCATGGACCAGCAACAGCAGCCGCCGCAAGCTGGCCAGCATGCCGCTGGCGGCGTTCATGGGCCGGCTGGACGCAGGCTGCACATTGCGCATCGCAGGAGCCCGTCCGAACTCACGCCGCTCATGAGCATGTTTGCCAATCCAGGAAGTAAGTCGTCTTTCTCTTGTTCGCCTTCATCTCTTCTATTTGGCCCTGCGAGCAGCTTTTTTTCTCGCTTCTCATTGCTTTGTGGCGGCTGCCCTTGTCGCCGCAAGCTCTAGGCGCGGGGCAACCGCGTTGCCAAATCCACCACCTTCCAACCCCCCCTGCATCCACAACATCAAGCCGCAAATCATCAGAATCAAGAGAGCCGAGTCTTGGACAATGAGGACTAATCGACTTTGTGTGCCGCAGTGGAACAACTTGCCATCCAGCAGCAGATCGAGCTCCTGCAACAGCAGCAGCAGCAGATCCAGGCCACCCAGCAGCAATATGTCAACATGGGCATGATGCCTCCGGGCCAAGCCATCGGACCCGGCGGCCCATTCAATCCTTTGCAGCCCATGGGCAATGCTTTCCAGTTCCCTAGCCAGATCCCACAACAAAACATTTCGCTGGGTCCCCCGACTCAGCCACTCTCACATCGCCGTAATCAGTCGGCTCTGCCCAACATGGGCATGGGTCCGCCACCCGCGCCATCCTCAGGAGCTTCCGGATCGACCTTTGGAAACTTCGAGGCCCCGGCGAGCCACGGGCGTGAGAACGCTGGTTCCAGAGGTGGCCGTGGAGGTGGTGCCGGTGGCGGCCATCAACGACGACACTCCTTGGCCCTGGCCGACGCCAAGAAGGCTGCTGAGCTTGCCCAGCAGAAGCGAACGACTTCCGGGTTCCAGTTCCCGGCTGCTGGCGCTCCGGCATCTGACAAGCCAGAGGAGGAGAACCAGCCTGCCTCGCAGCCTGGCCTCGAAGCTCCCGCAGCTCAGGGACCTGCTCGTGGCGGCCGTGGTGGACACGGCCGCAGCCAGAGCATGGCTTCCAACGGACGCGGCGGCCTGCGCAGCAGCACTTTCAACACTGCCCCTGAGGGTGGCAATGATTTCCAGCGCCGCGGTCCCGGCCACGCTCGCACGGGATCTAGGAACTACGAGGGCAACTGGCGCACCCAAGGTCAAGCTCAGGACCAACCCACCAACGTTGGCCAGACCCAGGGGTTCCAGCCTGGCCACCGTTCCCGCGGCTCCGTCAACCAGTCCATGTCCGCTATTGGAGGCTTTCAGTATAACCCCGGCCAGGCTCCTGTCCTTCCCCTTCCTGGCCAGATGATGATGCCTCAGATGTACAACCAGCAGCAGCTCAACCACATGCAGATCAGCCAGCTTCAGGCACTGCAAGCTGCCCAAATGAACTCGCAACAGTTCCAGGGCCTCCAGGGCTCCCAACACGCTGGACAGCTGGGCGGCCCGCAACAGCAGCAGCAGCGAAAGACGCTCTTTACCCCCTATCTCCCGCAGGCTACCCTTCCCGCCTTGCTCGGTGATGGCCAGCTTGTGTCGGGTATCCTCCGAGTCAACAAGAAGAACCGCAGTGATGCTTACGTCACGACACTCGATGGTCTCTTGGATGCCGACATCTTCATTTGCGGCAGCAAGGACCGCAACCGCGCCCTCGAGGGTGATTTGGTTGCCGTCGAGCTTCTCGATGTCGATGAGGTGTGGGGCCAGAAGCGAGAGAAGGAAGAGAAGAAGAAGCGAAAGGACATCACCGACACTCGCTCCGGCTCCATCAGCCAGGGCAGCCAGGCCGCTGGACAAGCTGACGAGAACAACCCTCCGGAGGGAGCCATTCGCCGTCGTGGCAGTCTCCGCCAGCGGCCTACCCAGAAGAAGAACGACGACGTCGAAGTCGAGGGCCAGAGCCTTCTCCTTGTTGAAGAAGAGGAGATCAACGATGAGCAAAAGCCACTGTATGCCGGCCACGTTGTTGCCGTTATCGAGCGCGTGGCTGGCCAGATGTTCTCGGGTACTCTGGGCCTCCTTCGACCCAGTAGCCAGGCTACCAAGGAGAAGCAGGAAGCCGAGAGAGCGGCCCGCGAAGGCGGCAACTCGCGTTCGAATGACAGTCGCCAGCAGGACAAGCCCAAGATTGTTTGGTTCAAGCCGACGGACAAGCGCGTTCCCCTGATTGCCATCCCCACGGAGCAGGCGCCCCGAGACTTTGTTGAGAAGCACCAGGACTACGCCGATCGCATCTTTGTCGCGTGCATTAAGAGGTGGCCCATCACGTCGCTTCACCCCTTTGGTACACTTGTCGAGCAGCTGGGACGCATGGGTGACCTTAAGGTGGAGACCGATGCGCTGCTTCGGGACAACAACTTCGGTTCCGATGAGTTCTCCGACGCCGTCCTGCGCAGTGTCGGCCTCCAGGACTGGTCGCTCGCTCAAGAGGACGAGGCGGCCATTGCCTCGCGCCGCGATTACCGCGATGAAAAGGTCTTCACCATTGACTTCAACGGCAGTGCTGAGCTCGGAAATGCGGTTCACGTCACTCCCCGCCCCGATGGCAAGATTGATATTGGTATCCACGTGCCTGATGTCACGCATTTCGTCAAGCCCAACTCTCTTGTGGACCGAGAGGCCAAGAAGCGCGGTACCGCCGTTCACCTCATCAACCGATTCTGTGCGTTGCTGCCTCCTAAGCTGTCTGGAGAGGTTTGCTCTCTCGTGCCAGGCGAGGAACGTCTCACCGTCAGCGTCATCTTTACCGTGAACCCGGTCAACGGCGCCGTGGCCGAAGGCGACAGCTGGGTGGGCAAGAGCATCATCAAGTCCAGCGGCAAGGTGTCGCTGGCCGATATTGACAAGGCCCTGAGTGACGCTTCCAACTATGACAACGCGACCGTGCCGGTCAACACCCTCCAGATCCTGCAGGCCGTCGCCCAGAAGTTCCGGGAAGCGCGCCTGGGTGCCGGCAGCGAGCCCATTGCCCCTCTCCGCTTACTGCAGCAGCTGGATGACGAGAACCTACTGGTGCAGCACAACATCTTTGATTCTACGGACGCTCTGGAGCTTGTCGAAGAGCTCATGCACAAGGCAAACAGCTATGTGGCCCAGCGTCTGGCAGAAGGCTTGCCTGACAAGGCTCTGCTGCGCCGCCAGGCTGCCCCCAACCCACGACGCCTGCAGACGTTTGTCGAGCGCATGACTGCTCTTGGATACGACATCGATGCCTCTGGAAGCGGGGCACTTCAGAACAGTCTTTTCAAGGTCGAAGACGCAGATCTGCGCAAGGGCATGGAGACGGTCCTCCTCAAGTCGATGCAGCGAGCCAAGTACTTCATTGCTGGCAAGACGCCCAAGGTCGTGTGGCCTCACTACACGCTCAACCTGCCGCTGTACACACACTTTACGAACCCTACTCGCCGATACGCAGACATCATTGTCCATCGACAGTTGGAGGCTGTCCTGTCCGAGGGCAAGATTGAATTTTCAGACGATATGGAGAACCTCGTTAAGACTGTCGAGCTCTGCAACACCAAGAAGGACTCGGCGCAGAACGCGCAGGAGCAGAGCATTCACATTGAATCCTGCCGTACCATGGACAAGAAGCGACAGGAGGTCAATGGCGACCTCATTGCGGAGGGCATTGTCCTCTGCGTGTACGAGTCGGCCTTCGACGTGCTGATTCCCGAGTGGGGCTTCGAGAAGAGGGTCCACTGCGATCAGCTACCCCTGAAGAAGGCAGAGTTCCGGAAGGAGAAGCGTGTCCTGGAGCTCTACTGGGAGAAGGGCGTTCCTAGCTCTGCGTATGTGCCCGAAGATGAGAGACCCAAGGCCGCGGCCTCCATGAGAATGTCCAACGCGCTCGCCGCTGCTCGACAGGCAGAAGAGGCCGAGCGGGTAAAGAAGGAGCGCGAGGAGGCCGCTCGTAAGCAGACTGTTACCGGTACGATCTCCACGGAGGAGGCCGACGCCCTGTTTGAGGATGACGAGGACGATACTTCGGATGTGACTGAAGCCATGGCGGGAGCATCGCTCGCTGAGCGACCCACGCAGAGTGTGCCGGGATCGCCAGCACGCTCGGCTTCCAATGCCGGAACTCTGCACCGGACTCGATCTGATTCCAAGGTTCCTATCGCAGAGGCCGTGGAGACCCGATTGACGAACAAGGAGAAGTACCTCAAGCTGTTCACTTTACGCGAGGAGGGTGGGGACTACATCCAAGACGTGACTGAGATGACCCGAGTTCCCATCATTCTCAAGACGGACCTTACCAAGAGCCCACCGTAAGTCATCCTGTGATCTGAAGCAGTGGTCCCCCCAAAACTTCCTAATCTGGCCCAGCCTGTCTCTTTAATGACCGGTCTCGCTAACATGAAGACATCAAACAGTTGCCTTACCATCCGGTCTCTCAACCCCTATGCGTTGTAGATTGGATGACCCCAACCATGGAAGTTCATGTCAGGATGCAGATGACAGATTGATATAGCCAGGTGATGGGCTCAGGCTATTGAGTGGGTTTGCTTACTATAGCAGCGATGCGAGGTATATATATCCACGTATATTATCAGGCACAGTCGGGGAGGAAGGCTTACGCCAGCATCGGAGTAATGGTTGCGAAGGCGATACTCTTGATGTTGTGGAAGACGAAGATGACGGGAAAAGCACACTGATGTAATTGAAGCAAGAGAGCGATTGAGCAGGAAGTGGAGCAGAATGAGATATGGTTTGATATATTGTTTTAGTGGAAAGAGGAAGACGAAGCAAATGAGCATTACAGTTACATACCCTGCCCACATACTCCCACATACTTGAGCGGGTTTTGCGCGAGTGACAGATGCACGTGCCGACTGCAACCTGATGCCTAGTTCATGAAGGTCCGGCTGGGGGCAGTTCCGAGACAATTGAAACATTTGATGGAAACGGTTGAAGCTGGTGCTACGGAACTGACTAGGTAGGCAGGCATGGGGGCAGCCGGGTGCAGACGCTCTCCGGCTGTCGTTCTATGAGACCGGAGCAGGGGCCGGGCAGCAGGGTTGCCCTGTCGTGCATGTACGTGTAGATGTAGCTAGCAGTAGAGCTTTGGTGTCCTTTGGTGAAGAAGTCGGGGCAATGAGCAGATGTCGATGATGTGAGCACTGATAAAGTCGAGGTCGGCGTCTACAGTATCTGCTACCCGATCGTGCCTCGTCTAAGGTACATGTAGTAGGCACGAGGACACAAAAGATGTTCCTTTTCCCGTGCTTTCCCTCTGATAGTACCGATGAGGTATTGCCACTACAGAGTGCAGACCCTGATTGATAAGGCGTCAACTTTCTATCATCCCAAGCAGGGCAGACGTACTACATGTAGGTAGCAAGCTTCTTCCTACACACTCAATACCAACACCCTCGAAGTGACCGACTAACCTGCAGTCGAAGGTTGTCCAGGTACACTCCGCTTTAACACTACGACGAGCGACCTTCTCCCTCCTCGACCAGCCTCAGTCACGATAACACGTCAAAACCCGCGCACGTCCTGAGTCGCGGACGGTCTGCAAACCCGCCGACTGCCATCGTGCGACATGAGCATCCCTCCCGCGGTCATGACGCATTGCGCTAACGAAGGTCCAGATGTGATCCGTCCGTCCCCCTCTGGCTTGCAGAGCAGAAAAAGAAGATAATAATTAAAGTTAAAACGGCCTGGCTGCAGCCGCCCCTCTGCAAGGCGGAAGAGATTGACTCCGGGGGCGCTGCTTTTGCGCCTTGTGTCAGATGCGTTTCAATCTATGAACGGGGGGTTGAGCTAGTTGAGCTGGACCCTGTCGGGGGAGGAGAAGCCGGGGGGGTTTAGCTTGGGATGATGAGCTTTCTCTTCTGGCAGCTTCCGGGCCCTTGTTTTGTCTTGGCTTTGACCTGTTGCTTGTTGTCTAGCAAGGGGGACGAAGTGTAAGGCGCTTGAGGCCCGGATCCCTCCATCTAGGGGGTTTTGCTGGACTTACTGAAGCGAAGAAACGGATCCTCATGGAGCCGCCATGGCTGTTTGTCCCACGTTGCGGTGGCCCCTGGAGGTTCAGAACTTCACTTATACCGACTTGGGAACTCCTCCACTGGCTGGACCATACAGGAAACCTCATTTACGCCCAGCTGGCTCTGGGATATAAGACCGTCGAAACGCGCTGTTTGGAAACCTTCTCTTTTCCTCTTGATCTCCATCGTTTCGCTCCGATCCGTCTCTCATTCACTTTCTTTCATCTTGTGGGTTGTCAAAAAGCCGCTGGCCTGCTTTTGCTGGTATACCCTTCGTTTGTTCCATTCTATTCGCTTGACTCGATCCTTGACGATTACCACTTTCCACTCCTTCCACATCCTTCTTGTGTAATTTCTCCCGCAAGGCTAGACCACTTGGCTTAAAACACCTGACGAGACCGATATCCAAAGAATTCAACGAAAGAGACGAAGAACCAACACCCAACATGCCTTCCTTCAAAGCTGCTGTTGTTTCCCTGCTGGCTGCTACTGCGGCTGCTCTCCCCTCAGTGCCCAAGTTCACCGAACGACAACTGGAGTACCATGCTGTTGCCAAGAGGCAGAACGCTGCTGCCCAGGCACTGGGCCTCGGCGACTTTGATATCCTTCAATTGTGAGCACGATTTCTGAATCTAGAGGCCAGAAAAGTAGACTAATACCTCTCGCAGTGCCCTGACCCTGGAGAACCTCGAGGAGTCCTTCTACCGCGAGGGCTTCGCCAAGTTTCCCGCTTCCGAGTTCAAGGCTCTTGGCCTCAGCGATGAGCAGATCACGGATCTCCAGAACATTGGCTTCACCGAAGGCGAGCACGTCATCCTCCTCCAGTCCTCGCTGGCACAAAACGGCGTCAAGCCCGTCCAGCGTTGCACCTACGACTTCGGCTTCACCACCGCCGCGGCCATGGTCCAGACGGCCGCCATCCTCGAGAACGTCGGCATCTCGGCCTACCTCGGCGCCGCCCCGCTGCTGGCCTCTCCCGCCATCCTCGGCGTCGCCGGCTCGATCCTCACCATCGAGGCCCGCCACCAGAGCTCCATCCGCGTCTTCAGCGGCGCAAAGGCCGTGCCCCAGGCCTTTGACGCCCCCCTCGGCCCCAAGGCCGTCTTCTCCCTCGCCGCGCCCTTCATCAAGTCCTGCCCCAGCGACTCCAACCTCAAGCTCACCGCCTTCCCCGCCCTCAAGCTGGCCAACCCCAGCGATCCCACCACCGTCAACTCCGTCGTCAAGCTGCAGTCCGACGCCGCCGCCGGCGCCAAGTTCTGCGCCTTCACTTCCGGCGGCGTCACGCCCGGAGGCACCATGTTCACCCCCTTCTCCGCTGCCGACGGCTGCACGGTTCCCGAGGGTGTTGCTGGCATTACGTATCTGTCTCTTTCTAGCGCCGCCCCCCTGACGGGTGCTTTGACTGATGACATTACCCTGGCCGGTCCCATTGCCATCACCGTGTCATAGATAAGGATGAAATGGTTGGGTTGGAGGCGACAAGTAGATATCGGGGGTACTTGTGATTCTATTCGGGAGTACCATGGATGGGAAAGAGCAGGAAAGATTCGAGTCAACATTATTTAATACATTCAAATTCGATCTTTTTCTTCACTAAGGCTATTTTGCTATGAAGTTCATTTGATTGAAGGAGCACTGAAGTATGGACATAATTCTGCTCTCGTCATGAGCTGGACTTCAGAATGATGATGGGTGATGATTTCTACTACGATATATTCAGGAATAGGTATTTACTACGGATCGTCTTGCACATATGGGGCTCGATGCGACAGGACCTCTCATCCATCCCAAACCCTCCTAGGCTAGTGAACTGAGACAGAAATCAGATCTTATCTGATCCAGGGGTCCCCTCGGAAGCCCGCATACGAAACATCCGAAGCACCGACTTCGAGTTGTTTCGACCCTCTGTAGTTCTTGGGATTTTATTCATCTTCTAGCTTTGTTCTTTTTTCTGTTTACATATACATACAGGGTATCGAGGAGCATTGGTAGGCGGAGGTTCAGGAAAGCCTTTCGAGACTGCCAAAAGGCCCCTGAACAGCCATCAATGTCCCCACGATCCAACAGACGACCTCGTGACCGTCTCCAAGGTTACATCAGATACCACGAAGTGTTACCTGACACGTACACACCTCGGAAGTGTGTAATCGGGGTTTGTTTGCGCTCTCTCTCGTCTCCTAAACTTTCGCTCTTCGGAGACTTCCAATCCCCAACTCCCAACCCCAACAACTGCGTCTCTCCCCTTCTGACCTCCCCCCGGCCAACAAAGAACATTCCATCAGTCACAAGTATAAGACCTTTTGATTGCCCGCCTTCCCTATTTCCTCACGGGGTCTCTCCTCTGCACAAATCGAGCCGAAATCGATACATGAACGATTTGCGAGCATCGTTCTGAAAGTATCAGTATGTTCCTTGTCCCATCGAATCCCCCAAGAATACCTTCAAGTCTATGATGTAACCGTTTGTGGATGATCGTAGATATGGAACGCGTTGTAGGGTGGTATCTAAAGAAGCTATCCATCATATTGCAACACCTTCATGTGTTTGTTTCTTTCTTGCTAAATCAGTTGGTTGCTTCCAGCGGTTTGCGAAGCGCCTTGACGATGCGTCCTTAGAATGGACGGGCGTTGATGTAGTCTTGAGCTTTTGTCCAGGCAGCCTTCTCCTTCGCCGGGAGTGAGCCCGCATCGAGCGTCTGCACTCCCTGGTTGAGGGCGCTGACGAAGTCGACGGCTATACGCAAGTCTTCCGGGAGTGCCTCGGACAGGGGAACAAAGGTGCTCGGGAATGTTTGCAGCCGAGCGGCTCGCGCTTCCTTGCTGTCTTCGGCGTCGTCCTCATCGAAAAAGGTGAGGGCGGCGATGCCCAGTCCAATGTGCGGCTCTTGTGAAAAGGGTAGCCTGGACACGATTAGTAACAAGATACCGTTCGGATTCGTAGAAGCGGGTTTCCATACCTTTGGCTGATGTCCAGCTGGTCGTTCCTGTCGCGCTGACATTGTCCGTACATGAACATGGACGCAACAATTGCCTCAATCAAGTCTCGATCAGCCTCGCGCACCGTGGTAGACAGAGCGCGGAAGCCAAGGAGACTCTTGTTCAGAGGTCCGGTGTATCCAAACACCTGGTGCCTCAGCCTCAGCAACGAGGCGCATTGGCTGATGAGGATGACGCTTGCCTTGTCCTCGTCGGTTCCCTTGCGAGGCATACCGGGTGCACCCTCACGGTACTTGCCGCTCAGAAGCCCAAATCGTAGCAGCTCAAACGCCAAGAGAGCAGCCTCGTCGATGCCCGGTACCGTTTCCTCCATGGCATCCCTGATGGCAAGAAGGGTTGTTGCCAAGGCATTGCCCCAGTTGGTCAACTTATGGGAATCGTCAACATAGCCCCTGAGGTGGAGGAATCGCCAGATGGCGACTGATACCACCATGTCGGTGCTGTCGATGCCACGAATCGGCTTTCCTCTGCAGATGGTCTTCTCCACAAAATCCTGTTTCGCCAGCGCAAGCACCTCCAGGTATATGGGACCGGCGAAGTCCGCAGGGAAGAAGCGGCGCAAATCCTGCTCTTTGACATCCCAAGTTCCCACTATTTGCGAGGGCGGCGGTTGAGCAGAGCGGTGATTCAGCGTATACGAGTATTTGGGATCGAACCAGACCTTCATGGTGATGTCCTTGTGGCCTATTCCTCGGTGGACCCTGGGAATAACAAGGCCGAAAGTCTGCTCCTTGATCGGAAGAATCTGATTCGTCACCAGCTTCTTGTATTCATCTGAGGCGTTGCCATCCAGGGTCGGGAAAACGATGATCTGACCGTGCGTTATACTGTTCAGAATACGAGCCCCGATAAGCCCCGTGTTGAGGTAGTGAAACAGCTCTGCGGGCATCTGGAGGCCGAGATACTCGTGGTTGTCTTTGGTGAGACGGTCAAAATCGTTAACCTTGACCTCGCCACTTTCGCTGATGTAGATGAAATGATGGGCTGCCATTCTGGCCTTGCGATACTTGTCCAGCCAGTTGGGGTCTTGCGCCTGCAAGATGTCGTTGAAGGAGGCGCAGGCGTTAGCCACGGCTTTCTCCGACGTCCGAAGGATGTTGACGGCATCCATAATGGTAAACGGATTCGGATACATCGCTGTGTCCTGCAGTGGCGGAAATGGAGCCAGAAATGAGGTGCCCGTCATGAGCATGGCGTCGACGAACATGGGCTCGCTAACCCCGAGCACACGCATGACTTTCTTCTTGGAAATGGCAGTCACTGTTCCGGCCATGAAGTCAATGTTTCGGATGACAGAGTCTTGGATGGGGTACAGAAGTAACTCCTGAGGACCCATGACACCAGCGCACTGGTCCGAGTTGATCATCTCGAAGTAGGCAAGCTTCCGGAGCGTTAGATATCGTTACACGCCGCACAGGGGGATTGAGTGTAGGGCGAACCTGAGCGCAAGCGTTATAGGGGGGCACCAGAAAGTGCAGTCCCCTTTCCTTCAAGATACTCTGGAGAAGCGGATACAGATTCTGAATAAGAAAGGCGCCTGTTTATATAGCCCGGTTAGTGAGTCTGTTCCTGGTACAGCCAAAGGCAAGGCGAAGACCGGGAGACGGGGGACATACCAGGGTTGGCTCCAAAGGCAGCGACGGCCTGTTCAGCCTCCGTCTGCGAGTAAAGCGCCCATGCCTCATCTGTCTTCTGGTTCGCAGCTCTACCGCGCCTGAGAGTGACTTCGTCTTGTCCAACAATGGACTGGCCGTTGAAGATAAAAAAGGGGGTAATTCCAAATTTGTCCCAAAGGTCAAGGTTCTGGCGGATATGGACTTGGATTCCCGTCAGGCCGCCGAGTGCGGGAAGCAGGGGCTCGTGAGCAGGCTCCGTGTCCAGGAGGAGGCTCAAGTAGTACGAGGCATCGACGGCGATGGAGCAATCTTCGAGCTCGGCAATTTCGTGTGTGCTAATAGGCCGGCAATCAGTATTCGTCCTTTGACAGTTGATGGCAGGATGCTTGCTTACTTTGCCTGGCTGTTGATCCAAGAATCCTCCACAAGGACTGTGACACGAGTTAGCTTGGAGTGCTCCGGAAGACGTCTATCAGCAGCCAAAAATGGCACGAGCATGGGCATGCGACTCCCGCCGCCGCAGCGTCTCGAGGGAAGCATTGGACGCCACCAAAGGGGAGTCCAGGTTGCCAATTGGGCTAGGGAGCAGCTACAAACAGAGACATGGCTATGGAGTCTCGGCTGTAGTCCCTCAGCGAGGCCCATGATGCCGCCCAAAAGAGTGGCAGGCCAGATCGAGGCCCATGACATGTGGCGCAACAGCAGTCACACGTAGGCAACGGGAGTGTTTCGCCGGGCTTGAGAGCGGCTCTCCATAGATCAAGAAGGACTCACAAGGCATCTTGAACAAAAATCCTCGCAACAAACGGGCGTATGGCTATCGGTTTCGGTATGCGACTCGCAGCGGCGGGAATGGAAGGTCTGTTCTGAAACGAGGCTGAAAACCTGCGGCTGTCAAACGGACAGGGACAAGGAACCAGAGCGAGCTCTGGGAACGTGCGACGGAATTGCGAGGAACGATCGGGCGTCGTCGACAGGCTCGCAAATGCAGAACTAGGGTAGGAAATTCGAAATCGGAGCGGTTTGTCCTGTAACAGCGCGCAAGCGGACGTGGGAGAGGAAACGAGGAAATCCAAACAAGGATCGTGGGAGAAAAAGCAAGCCAGCACACCAGAGACGAAAGGCTGCGGTCACAGCTTGGCCACAGCAGGCGTTCCCCTTTCCGGTACCGAGACAAATAGGGACAGACGGACAGAGAGGCAGTGAGACGGACAGACGATGACGTCCCCAGCAGCCGCGCCCAAGAAGGAGTCGATGGATGAGTTCGGTATCTTCAGCCCTGCGTGAGGGAAAGCAGAGCTGGTTCAAGGAGGAATCGGAAGCGAGTCAATCAGGCAAGGTGCGGCAACCAGGACAGTGCCAATGCTCTTACTGCACGGTGGGATGGCAGAGGTAAGCGCCCACTGGTTTTGCCTAGCTGGGGCTATTTTGGGGGCGCTTTTCCCCTGATCCACAGTGCTTGTGGCGTCTCGTACAAGTATGGAGTAGTGGGTGCCTTGCCCAGAGAACGTGTACGGCTGTCGCTTGTACGGCACACACGTCTTTGACATGGATGGCTTCTTGTTTGCAGAGCGACACAAAATCCGAGAAAGTACTGCTGTTTTTTGGGGTCTTCTGAACAGGCGAAGTTCTTCCATCTCATCTCAGATTTTCAATAGTTGTGGCTTGCTTTCAGAGGCTCATACAATGTATGGATGTCCCAGCCGTAAAGCCTTCATGCCCGGACTTTGGCTCTACAGGGGAGCTCTCCAGCTAGCGGGAAGCCCCGAGCTCCTGTCAACCCCGCTACATACTACTACAGACAAGCACGGCCATTCCAGGCTGATGGTGGGGTTCGACTTTATCGCAGCGATCCCGGAACAGCACCCGACCTTTCAATTGTTCCCTTCAATGCTTGGATAACTTAGTGTGAAATTATAGATCCAAACCTCGTCATAATCTCACGACACGCTCTCTCAAGGGCTTCTCTTTCACAGTCTTGACTCAAAAACATTTCAATTCAAAATCGTCAACGGAACCATGGCCGTCACGGCAGACATCCCCCTCATCGATATATCGGGAGACCAAGACGCCGTGGCCCAGCAGCTCGTCGACGCCGCTCACGAGCACGGCTTCATCTACATCAGAAACCTCGGAGCTGACATTTCTCCCGAAAGCATCGATGGAGCCTTTGCGCTGGTACGCCTTCGTTCAAGCCTCCTGAACGGGAGTTCATATGCTTTTTGCAGCTTTCACTGACTGAGGCTTTGTCTCGATGTAGTCCAAGAAGCTGTTCGATGCGCCCCTCGCCGAAAAACAGGCGTGCACCATCCAGACAAACAACCGCGGCTGGTCCGGCATGCACTCGGAGACTCTAGATCCCAAACATCAAAAGGTGCTTGATTTCAGTCCCATTTGACCTATTGAGAGAATCTGGCTGACGGTATCGTGTTCCCCCGTCCCACCAGGTCGGAGATTTCAAAGAGTGAGTTCAACCTGGTTTCCTGCCTTACAGTTGAGACTCACAACGATGAAAAGAGCTTTCAACTTTGGCGAGTTCATCGACGGCAAGGCCCAACAGCCTCTCCCTCCCACCATCACCGGCGACGAGCCCCAGATCAGCGCCTTCGCGGACTCCTGCCACAGACTCTGCCGGAAGCTGCTACACCTCCTGGGAATCGGCCTTGGCGTGAGTCACCCCCATTCTCTCTCGTCCATGAGCTATCTGAGACTAGAACCGACGCTCATTGCATTGTAGGTCGGTGACTTCTTCTCCTCAGCGCACAGCACAAACGGCGAATCCAGCTCCATCCTGCGCCTCCTCCGCTACCCACCCCCCGAGCAAACCTCCCGCTCCAGCGAAGACGTCCGCGCCGGCGCCCACTCCGACTACGGCTCCATCACCCTGCTCTTCCGCCTCAAGGGCCAGGCGGGCTTGGAGCTGCAGAAGAAGGACGGCTCCTGGGCCCCGGTCCCCGTCTGTCCGCCGGGCTCGGATAACGATCCCAGCCCCCCTATTCTGATCAACATTGGCGACTTGCTGTCTTATTGGACGAATGGGCTCTTTAGGAGCACCGTCCATAGGGTGGTTTTTCCCGCGGAGGATGGGGGAAGCAGGGTTGAAGGCGAGACGAGCGCGGGGCCGCGGTACTCGATTGCTTTCTTCTGTCATCCTCGGGGGGCGGTGCCGCTGGAGCCGGTGCCGAGTGATAGGGTGAGGAATTACGTTCCGGATGAGAGCGCGCCGAATGAGAACCCGTATGCGGAGAGGAAGGTTATGACGGCGAATGAACATCTCTTTATGAGATTGAAGGCTAGCTATGGGACGTTGTATGATGAAAAGAAGGATCCGTAGTGGTCGTAAGGTATGTATTAATTGATCTATAGACGTTGGATATCTCTCAGAAACGCCAAATGTATCATAAAACGCCCAATGTATAATAAAGTATGGCTTCATACCAGCCCAGAATACCAACGCCGCCAAGGATCATGAAAACCATCGTAATATTTCTTCGTAGTCTCTGTGTCCTCAAAGATGGCGAGATGTTTCAGGACTCGCCAATCAAAGACACTTATCCATTCGCGCCTCTCTTCCGGTATGTTTTCGCGAACATCTTCCAGCTTTGTAAGGAGAAGTTTTGTCTCTGCCTCTTTTTCTACTGTATCGACAAACAGAATCTTGTTACGACCTGTTTGACCGTTTGCCAGTGGAGAAGCGTCAAGTGCGTCGTTTTGTATCCAGGCTTCGGCGTCTCTAATGATATTCGAAAGCCCATGTGCCCGGAACAGAGGCTCGACATCCTTGAGATCCGAAAAGTAGTTGGGAAGTAGGACAACGCGATCGGCTAGCTGGCATTCAAGGCCCGCATATTGACACTGAGTCTCAGGTCCTTGGGATGCCTGATCCAAGTCCTTTTCTTCGGCATTGCCTTTGTTCGGACCGCGCTTACTGCAGGGTGAAGGTGGGATATCATCATCGCTGTCAACCTCTTCTTCATTGTCGCTATCAGGTATGATGATAGCACTGTCATGTAATGGCGGAAGACAAGATGATGGTCCCGACAGCTGCTCAGCAGCGACCCCGCGCGCGGCAGAGTCCACCTTTTGCTTCCCACAGCTCGCAGGATCAGGAGAGGTGCTTAGATTTTCATCGTCGAGCAGCCGGACGGCAGGAGCTGGCGCTGACGTCTGGAGTTGTTGAGTAGAGTTACCATCAATCTCCCCAAGAGGACGCCGTTTTGGCGACTCGGAATCGAGCTCGCGACCTAGTAACAATGGTTTCGATCCGGTATCCCCCAAAGCCTTGCGGAGTCTCTTTGACGGAAGGAAGAGGGCCGCTGAGAACGCAGCCCGCTTTTGCTTATGATAATCAGAAAGGCCAGCTTTCGAAAGATTTGTGGTAGGAGATGGCTGGGTAGCAGCCAGTTTATGAGACGGTGGAGCCATGGCATCTGTCGTGTCTACCGATCGTTCCAAAGAGCCGTCGGTAAGGTGCCTCATCAGGCGCTGAGAACCCGAAGAGTTATGAGAGGCTCGTCTCGGCGACGGGGTTGGCATGGTCGTCGCTGTTAACTGCGTAGCAGCGTCAACAGCCAGTCCCCTTGGATCAGCCTGCTCCAGCCTGGCTATCCACGCAAGGTTCTCCTGGCTGTCCTCCACATCGAGGGCGGATGTGGCACCCTCTGCAATCTTCTGCAGCTCATCAAAAGACAACACGTCAGAGAAATCCCGGTCGAAGTGAATCTTGGCGACGGACGGAAATCGCAAGCTCCACCAGTTGGTGCTCGATGCTCTTTCGAAGCTGAAGCATCGCATATCAAAGACGGGAGGATTTGTGAATACCATGGTCATTGGTACTGGCTGGGCCCCGGCGGCGTGCTTCACTTTGGTCTCGACATTTTCCTCCACCGATACTGAGTTTGGGTTCGCATAGAGTATGAACGACTTGAGCATGGTCTCGTTGAGCTCGACGACGTTGACGGCGGTAAATTCCGGGACGGCATTCCAACGCTTCACTTCCTCCCTATTGTCAAGGCAGCCAACGTAGAAGTGCGTCCATTCCAGGTTGTCGATACTGTATGACCTCGCCTTGGCCGCATCGAATCCGGCCCCCACTACGGCAAAGTCACCGACCTCTCCGAAGCGGCCGATGTAGTCCTTTTTGAGCTTGATGCAGCGGTTTGTGAATGGCTTGCCGTCATTGTCAAAGTTGAAATAGGGCTGGTCTGCCTTGAGAACCAAGCCTTCGCCCCGTTCCCTAATCACTTTGGCGAATGCATTTCGTAAGTCTGAGGCTGCCATGGGGTGATTGGTGTTGATGAGTTGCCGCGGTACGAGTTCGGCTTGCCCTTTATCGCAGTGAATGATTTTCTCCAGTACTTTGAACCGTTCAGAGTGTCGAACGTTCAAAAGTGATTGGCCATCGAGAAGTAAGATGTCGTAGTATACGATCATCAGGTGTTCGTAAGACCTCGGACTGGTCATGTCAGAATATTTTCCCGCGGGCTATGGCAACTGCAAGCAGGTACTCACGGCGAATCCTGCTCTGTGTTCATGAACCATCCGCGACGGGCGACGTGTTTCCGAATATGATGAAAGGGCAGAATTTTCTTTTCCTGCAGGTACCACGTTAGCCATGGGAGAATCACAATATAATGTCAATGCCGGCGGCTCACCAATTCGCTGTATACCGCCAGCTCACCTTCCAATATGCACTCTGACTTGACATGGCATCCGGGCTCCCCCATTGCTAAGGATTTTATGATGGCCCTGTCTCAAAGTCAGTTTCCCTATTCCTAAAGAATCTTTTCGCGGGGGGAAATTACCCAATCAGTCCACCTCTGTCTTCTGTGCTGTCTTTACCGCTCTTGGAGAAGATCTGAATGCCGCGTCTGCCCTTGCTAACATCGACATGGATCTGGCAGTATTCTCCATCCACCTTTGCTTCAACACTCATCAACCCCTTGCACATCTGGAGGCAATGCTTCATGCTGCGGGCCTTGTGCCACTGCTGCCTTCCTACTTTCACTGACAACTGAGGCTTGATAGAGGATAGAGCCTTCCGATCCGCATATGACGTGCCAGCTTGTAGGTAGGACGTTTCTTTCTTGAATCGCTGCAGAGTATGAATAGCGGTAGTAAAGTCTTCGCGAACTTTCAAGATCAACGGTAACATGGGTTCGAATGAACGGTAGAGCTCATATTCATTGAAGACGAGAGGCTGAAAATCCTTGAGAATCAGCCGCGTGAGCCACTTGGCTTCTTTCGCTGTAAGTCGCCTATATAACGCCTCCAAGCCGTCACGACCAGGTGTTTCGACGAGACTTGCGTCTGAAGATCGTATCGATGGCGAGCTCCATTTTATCCTGGCCGCAACGGAATGCAGAGCCTCGTCGATCTCTTCAACAGTGACTTGAAGCCTCTCTGGAAGAGCTGGATTCGGCTAGAGATGGATCAGAAGCCAGTCCCCTTTGTCAAGCCTGCTGGAATATAAGGTAGCTTACAGTGGCAGTCAAGATACGCTCTACGCAATCGGCAAGATCCAGATCTAGGCCGGGTTGTTTATGAAGTGAGAGTTCCCTGAGTCGAGAAACGCCAAGCATCAAGCCGCGTCCGATGAGCTTCTCAAGGCCGTTTGCTCGTATACAGTACACCCTGTCCGTCCTCTTTTCGGGCAGCAGAGTGGACAACAACGCCGCAAGGTCGGTGTCTGGCGCATTTATACGGCTGCGATGTCGGGAGCACCAGGCGGCGACAGTTTTGGCAGTAGGTTTGCGAGCTATTGCTAGTGCGTAAGATGCATCTAACAAGTCGCAGACCAAGGAAAATGGCAGCGGCATATCGTCGTGATGTCGACGCGTGACATGTCACAATGTCCTTCGATGCTCTTGCGCGTAAATGACGAAGCAACCGATAAAACGATCGGGAAACTCGGTATGAGGTCCAGCTGCTACCTCAGCTCCCCATCGGGCGAGGCTGGATCGGCAAGGCTGTAAGACAAGATCATCAGCTCGTCAACCTAGCAGATGCCCCTGTTCAAAGAGAGAAGCTGCCCGTGATCACGATCTGCATCTGGGAAGACAGCGCTTGTGGCAGCGCGATAGGACACCAGCTGCCGAGCGAGCGTGAGGGTGTGCGCGATCTCCACCGACAGGGAAGAGACAGGCCAGAGGCGTGACAAGGATCTCGAGGCACGCGACGCGAGACTTGCGGGAAGTCACATGAACGGCCTGCACGTGAGACGGGCTGCAGCCCTCCGAAGCTCTGGGGAGAGCAAGCTGTGGAGAAGGCCGAAAGCTTGTTCGAGGCGCGGGACCAGCGAAAAAGAAACGAGTCACAAAGTCGAGAGGAAGACGGGCATGATCGTGACAATCTCGAAGTTTATTGCAGGAGATGCAGGGAAATGCATGCGAAACACGGCAGCGCCGCGCGGCCAGGTTGGCGAGAGACTGCGCGGAGATTTGAGGCTGTTCCATGGGATGGCAGGCACAAGTACAGATTGCCTGTTATGCGGCCATCGAGCGGCGAGCAGATGTTCGTACCTGTACCCAGTCTGGAGCGGCGAGCGGTACGTCATCAGCGGTACTGCTACTCCGCGATGCTACCGGCGACATCCATGACCATCCATTATGCTGTTGTCGACAGAACAGCCGACGAGGCAAATGCAGTGCAGTTACAGGGCCAATCGAGGCACTAAACGTGGAAGCTTTAGCGGGCATGATGGTGAGCTTACCCGTTAAGGCGCAGTGGCACAAGCCCCGGACCTCACCTCCATCACGGCTGTGCCCCCACTCGCCAGCCCCTGAGAGCAACCACCTCAGTCGATCCACCCGCTGCAGACGCACCACTTTGGGCGGGTTTGGCGGCTTCGGGTTCCAGCGTGCAGGTCAGTTGACGCCTCCGCAAGGGAGCCCGATTGTCTGACCTTGGGAGCATACAAGTACGACTATGTATGCAACCGAGCGGCTATATGGAACGTCGAGGAAGAGATCAATCTAGTGACAAAGGACGACTCGGACATCACTTGCAGCCTCTCCGACTTCTGTGAACTACTAGTACATACCTCGACTTGTGCCACCGTGATACTGATGCCCCTAGATTCATCCTGCAGCCACGGTATCACAGACGCATCTCCGACAAGGCTCAACTCTCACCAGGGCTGCGACACTCTGCCGTTCCCGCTTCTCGCCAGCGAATCTCGCCTGGCCTTTTGTTGAGACACAGCTCTGGGTTCCCCCTCTTGAGCGAGGAGGGGAGAAGCGGATCTCTTCAAGCAGCGTCATCAGCAAGGGACGAAGAAGAACAACAACAGACCCCCTCACCTCACTCTCGGGCCTCCAAAGCGCCGCCTGTCCGCCAGCGAATCCATCGCCTCTTCGCCCTTTCGTCGACCTGCATAACGATTTGACCTGTGTTTACACACGATCAGGCCCAGCCGCCGTTTACTTTACCTCACTCATACATATACTATCGCCCACCGCCACCTTTGCTGGGACCCGACTAGAGTCCACCGAGCACGCCAGCCTAGCTGCAGACAGCATCAGCACCGGCCGTCTGTTGACAAAGAGGCTCCCCCGTCGACGAACCCCCCTGTCGCGTCCCCGGGCTTCTGCTGGGTAAGGCAACCCCGGCTGCTCTTCTGGGCCGTCCAATCGACGGGCCTGCGCTGAAACGAAACGGCACCCACAGAGCCCAGTCCTCGCATCTTGCCCCCAAGGACTGGACAGGACAAGGCCTGGCCAGGGCTCCGCAGCCGGTGCGATTATGAGAGCGGGAGCGTCCGATTTTCCTTCTCCTTATCAGCGTCGGCTGCCCCATGAGCGGCCTGCACCTTGGAACCTGCATCGTCGACCGCAGCGCTCGCCCTCTCCTCGATGAATACCAGCTGCTAAGCCAGGACCACCACAGAGCGCTCCTTGTCCGAGTAGCGGTCGTCTTCGTTCACTATCGGTGCCTCAGTGCCCCAGCCACTCATTTCGACACCCGCCGTCCCGTTGATGGCAGCCGTTCTCTTCCTCTGCTCAAAGTAGTCGTCCTGTCTTTACGAGCCCGCATCAACCTGCCGACATATCTGGTTATGGCCTCGCAGCAGCAGCACGAGATCCGCCTTCGCTCGTCTGCGGCCGGCAGCCCTGTGCCCGAGGCCAGGTCCTCCACACGCGCCAGGACGGCCACCTTCGCTTCCTCATCCTCCTCCCCTGGCATCTCACGATCGCACAGTGCATCTAGTACCAGCACCTCGTCCGCCATTGACGACTCGGCACACGCAATGCCTCCACCGCCTCTTCCCCGGAGCGACTCCTTCACGCGAGGCCGCTCCCGCGCTTCCCCCTCCGTCTCCCGCCACAAGAACCGCCTCTCGCTTACGCTGCCGGTTGCCCTGCCGCTGGGTGACGGCCCGAGGCTGGCTGACTCGCCGGCCATCATGACGGCGTCCGCCATTACCGCCTCGTCGGTTCCTCAGACGCCATTGGAGACGCCTGCCAGCATCGCAGCCTCCCCTTCGAATGCAAACGAATTTATCATAGCAATTGCGGCTCAGGAGCGGCGAGTCTTGGAACTGAAGGAAGAGCTCGCACAGGCCGAGACGGAATTGGCACGGTTGAAGAAGCAATGGGCATCCGAGGAGGTCTACCGCAAGCGGAGCGACAGCTACAGGAGCGATCCCTTTGGCAACTCACAGGCCGGCATTGACGACGATGCATTGGTTGCGTCCCGACGCAGCGTCGAATTGGACCGCCGGAAGCACATTCTCCAGGGCCAGGGCCAGACCACTCCGGCACAGGCCCGTCGCAAGGTTATCCGTGGCGGACACGCCCGCACGCTCTCCCTGCTCTCTCCCGTGCGGACGGAGAGCGTATTCTCCCTTAACGAAGCCGCACAAGCAGATCCGATTACGCTCCCGTCCGTGGAACAGAGAGTGGCCCAATTGACCGACCCGACCCTAGCGAAGCGTTCATCCTGGCAGCCGCGATCACAGCAGAGCGTCGCATCCGTTGTCGGCGTCCCCTCCATCGTCGAAGACTTTAAGCTAGGATTCCGCGCCTTCGTAGAGGACATTCGCCAGATCACCGTGGGAGACGAACCGGTTACCGGCCAGTCGCAGAGGCCAATGTCGACCGCCATCGCCAATGCTCGTGAGCAGGATACGAGTAAGCCGAACCATGCCACCACCCACGCTAGGACCAGCAGTAATGAAGGTTCCAGTACGGCCGCGACGACCACATCCCAAGCTAACAGAACCCCCGAGCTGAAGCCAAAGACTGGGACTGGGAGAGGGAAAAATTACTCCTGGACACCGCTTGGTTTCGACTCTGTTGACGACTCTGACTGGCTCAACTGGGATTCGCCCGTCTCCACCAAGTCTGCCCGCTGGAGTGGTTCTACCGTTAATAGCAGTGGCATTGATGACATTCCCGAGAAGGAGGACGAGGACGATGCCAAACCGTAAGGAGACCGATCTACTCCTGAACTGTGCAGAAATGGATCGGCTAACCTGCTGTCGTCTAGGGCGAGGAAAGCCGATGCATCTATTCTTTCTCCGGCGCTTGAGGATTTACTTCCTAGCATGGTTCATCATCTATCCCCGCGCAACCTCAAGAAGACGGCCACCAACCTGATGGACGAGTGGGAAAAGTCGCTGGTGGCTCCCGAGTCCCGGAATAAGGAGACGACCGCCTAGAGCAGGCTCATTACGCGGCTCCGTTTTCGTTCCTTTGGTTCTTTACTATATAAACCTCGCACCAGGGCATGTGCACACGCCCCAAAAGGGGCACACGATATACAACAACGAAAAGATGCTTGCTTCTCCATGAAGAGGACATTGGCACGGCATTGAGTGGCCACGAAGACGGTACATCCTACGACCATAGTGCGACAGATTGGATGATGCAAAAGAACACATCAATGAGAGACGGTACCGCAAGTTGTTATAGAGATTGTCTAGAAAGCATGCCTGTTTTGTCTTTGGGTGGTTTTACCTTGCTTTTCGCTTTTACTTTACTTCTTCACAAAAGCTGGCATCTCTGGTCTTTTTCCAGATGAGGACTGTCAGGATAACGATGGCAATGAAACATGACGCATTATGAGAGGAGAATACTCGCAGATACACAAAATGAAGAAAGTCGATACACCCGTGCTCCAATTACTGGTCGTGATACCTTATCAGAACAACTAAGGTGTGGGTGCGTTGCAGTATGATTGAGATATGCTATATAAGATCCGTCAAGACACAAGACGAGACATCCATCTATCCAATGCCGCTATACAGAATAAAAGACCATCACAACTTGAAACCGCCGCCACTCGTAACAAGAATATACAAACTTCCAACCCTCCTCTTCCTCATCACCTCCCCTTCTTCCCCTTATCCTTATCCTTCTCCTTCTCCCCAAACCCAGCCTTCACAAGCCCATCCCTCGCCACGCCATTAATCAGTGCAAACCTCCTCGGCCCCAGCTTCACCCCGCCATACCACCGACTCACGACCACCATCCCATCCCACACCTCCATCAGCTGCAGCAGCCGCAACAGCCTCCCGCCCGCGGCGTCCTCCCCGTCGTCATCGCAATCAGAATAGCTCGTCGCCCCCGGCCCGCGGATCCTCCACGCCGAGATGTTGTGCGTGGCCGCCCTCACGCGCCGATCAGACCACAGGAGGTGTCCCAGGAAGAGCTTCGCCTGCGCCGGCGACGAGACGCGCGCCACGTGTGCGACAAAGGTCGATTTGTTCTCCACGACGACGTCGGAGACGGTCCATGGGGGAGGCTCCATGGCTGCGAAGTCAATCTGCTCTGCGCTGCCGTTGAGCGCCGCTCTTTCGCCTCGACTCGCATTCACCCCTTCTTCACCACCACCACCATCCTCATTTATATCATCCTCCTCATCATGCTGCTGTTGCTGCTGCCGGACCAACTCCTCCCTCTCCTTCTCCTCCTCAATCCTCCTCGCAAACTCCTCCACCGCATCAAACAAACACACGGCTCCCGGCTGGAAGACCGTCCCCAGAGCCTCCCTGAAGACGCCCAGGTCCCTCGCTCCCGCGCCCCTCTTGCCTCCCGAGCTGTGCTGCGTGCCCAGCACCGTCGGCGGCTCGGCGGGATACGAGTGCGGGAACCGGAGCCTTAGTGATGAGGCTTCGTCGCCGGGCAGCTGCAGGATGTATGTCGTCGATGCGCCGTCGTCTTGGTCCTCGGAGAGGGAGAGGCAGCCCTCGCCGTAGATGGAGTTGAGCGCTTCTACCTCATCGCGGAGGTCTTCTGACATGATTTAAAATGGTGTGAGTGAATAGGATATTTCTGTTCTTGAGCAAGGCAGCACTTATCAGGTATGAGACGGTGCTTTACATCCAATAAGCCGGTGGCTCTATGGATGATTTTCACACAGTACGCTCCAAGTTCGTCTTTCGCCGGTCGCACTGTATCCGCCATGACTACAACTCAGCACATACAGCCAGAGTCAGACACATCCATGAAGTGAATTGCTTATAGATTGTTAAAGGATCAATTAAGAAGCAGAAGCATGGGCATTGAGCCAGTACAAGATTAGGCGGTGCCTTGCAGTCTCCCGGCTGTCTTCTACCCTCCTGCATTTCCGGCTTGTATAATAATACTCCAGGGCCCAAGCTGCACCAAAACATTTATACGCGCAACATCTACAAAACAATAAAAGAGAAACAGATACATCGAGGCATCCTCTTACTCGTCAGCAACCGATGCGAACTTGTCGAGCATCTCTTGCTGGATAGCCTCGTACTAGAGTGACATGGATGTTAGCAGGTCTAATCAATAACGGATGTAGCAAGCACCAGCACGAACCTTCTTGACAATGACGTCCTCGCCCTCGGTGGGCACCTCAAACTTGAGCTGACGCAGCTTGGCCTGCAGGTCGCTTGTGGACTCGCGGACCTTTGCCCAGCTCTGGCCCTGAGCAATGGCCTTCTGTGCCTCGTCGTAGAAGCCAATCATGAGCTTCATCATCCACTCCGTCTTCCAGAGCGGGCAGAACTGGTCGTAGTCGGAGTAGCCGTTCTGCTGCAGGAAGTCTTCCTTGATGAGAACGGCAATATCAAGCGTGATCTTGTCATTATCGGACAGAGCGCTCTTGCCGACCAACTGCACGACCTGGTCCAGCTCTTCCGAATCGGAAATCAACTGCTTGACGCGCTCGCGCAGCCGGGGGAAATCGGGGTTGTTCTGCTCGTACCACTTGTCGAGGGCATTGGTGTACTTGCTGTAGGAGACGCTGGTGTTGATAGAAGGGAAGTGCTTTCGCTGAGCGAGCTTCTTGTCCAAACCCCAGAAGACCTGGACAATGTTGAGGGTGGAGGTAGTGACGGGGTCGGAAAAGTCACCACCGGGAGGGCTGACGGCACCGACAATGCTGACACTGCCGCTCCGCTCGGGCGATCCCAGAGTCTGGGCTCGGCCGGCTCGCTCGTAGAAGGAAGCGAGCTTGGCTCCCAGATAGGCGGGGAAACCCTGATCAGCAGGCATCTCTCCCAGACGACCAGAGATTTCACGCAGAGCCTCGGCCCATCGAGAAGACGAGTCAGCCATCATGGCGACGTTGAGACCCTGGTCACGGAAGTACTCGGCCACCGTAATTCCGGTGTAGATGGACGCCTCACGAGCAGCGACGGGCATGTTGGAGGTATTGGCGATGAGGCAGGTTCGCTTCATGATGGGCTCCTTGCGGCCGTCAACCTCAATGGTGAGCTCGGGGAAGTCCTTCAAGACTTCGGCCATTTCGTTGCCACGCTCGCCGCAGCCAACGTAGACGATGATGTCGCTGTTGGAGAACTTGGACACAGACTGACTGATGACAGTCTTGCCGCAGCCGAAAGCTCCGGGGATGGCAACGGTACCACCCTGGACACTGGGGAAGAGGGCATCCAGAACTCGCTGGCCGACAACGAAGGGCTGATCGGCGGTCAAGCGCTCGGAGGTGGGACGGGGGACTCGGACGGGCCAGCTCTGCATCATGGGATACTCCGTCTTCTTTCCATCAAACTCCACCTCGAGAATCTTCTCGACGACGGTGTATTCGCCCTTGGGAGCAATCCTGGTAATAACACCTCGCGCTCGGGGAGAGAACAAGATCTTGTGGACTGCCAAGAAGGAGTTCTCAAACACTGTTCCCCAGACATCGCCGCCGGAGATGTGGTCGCCAACCTTGAGCTGAGGGGTGAACTCCCACTTCTTTTCTCGATCGAGAGCCGGAACGGCAACACCGCGAGGGATATAGATAGACTTTGCCATCTTAGAGATACTTTCTAGGGGTCGCTGAATACCGTCGTAGATGCTGTTGAGCAGGCCGGGGCCCAGCTCGACGGACAAGGGCTTGCCCGTTCGCGCAACAGGATCGCCGACCTTGACACCGGCTAAGGGAGCTCGGTCAGTATGCCTTCTTATACTGTTCGTATCGGTCTCGGTTCGTATAACAAAGGAACGGAAAGAGAGATTGTCGCCATACCGGTTTCCTCGTAGACCTGAATGGTGGCTTGATCGCCATTGATTCGAATAACCTCACCGACGAGGTTGTCGTGACCAACTTTGACCTTGGATTCTGTTAGCTCACTGAGGCGGCATCGCGTGGCTCAGACAAGATGCTCCTCACCAGCTCGTACATGGCAACACCGATCATGTCTTCGGCGACAATGACGGGACTGCGGTCCAGTTAGCCAGGCGAATCATTGCGAAGCCGGATCTGTCGAGGTAGCCAAACCCTGAGATGGAGTAGATCTTGCCTGCGCAAGCTGGTCAGCAACTCTGCATCTCTATTTCCCGCTCGAGCATCGGCATCCTTACCATAGTGAACGGCATCGCCCTCTGGCTGTGTCGTTTTCTGTGACGCCATGCAAGTCAGCTTCGTGAGTGGTTGACGTAGCGGGGCATCAGCCTCGTCGCTCGTCTGCTCCCAGCTGGCCAACAGCTGTGTGGCTCGACTGTCTGGACCAGTGCTTGAGCCCGAGGCTGATGACGACGCTGGGAACCCGGCGGGCGAGGGGCTTGAGGGGCACATACAGAAGGCATCGTGAGCGATTGAGGAGGAGAGGCGTCGTCGTCGTCGTGATCTGTGTCGGCAGAGGCGGGAGATGAGTCGGGAGATGAGGGCGGAGGAGAGACAGATGCAGATGCAGATGCAGGTGGAGAGTCGGGCAGAGGAAGCTCGACAGCAGTTGGAGGCAACAGCGCAGGGCTCGGGGGTGGAGGCGATGATGTAGCGCTGCCAGTCCCACCAGGCCGGGCGCGCCCACTAACAGAGCCAAAACTGGCCCCCGAGGCGGCGGTGCCTCCAGCGGACGCAGCGGTGCCGTTAGCAGCTGGAGGGCCTGTGGCGGCACCCGCACGTCGCTGCAGGCCAGGGGATCGGACGCTGCCGCCTTCAAGTTCGCCTTCACTGTCGCTCTCGCTGCCGCTGCTGCTGGCCTCGCCGTCGCTGGAGCCCTTGATGCTGCCCTCGCGGATCAGATCCAGCAGAGAGGGCCGCGCCTTGAGCCGTGGCCGCAGTCCCAGCATGCGGGCGTGATGCAGGCAAGCATCCAAAGGAGAGGGCCAACGACAGACGCGCGGCTGGTGTTGGGGGATGCGTTTCCAACGAGAGAAGAGGGAGTGACGATTGCTGAGAACTGGGGCATTGGACGGGATGGAGAAGGATGGGAATGGCCTCGAATTTCAAGTTACATGTTGGACTGGGCACGGTGAATAGAGATGCGGTAGTGGTACATTTGCAGCTGCCAGACAGCTGTGCGTTTGATGGGGGAGCCGCCGGTTAACCGGGTAGAGGTACGTCGTTATTAGCAGGACTCGGACCATGTAACATCGTAATAGAACTGAACCAAGTTGCTTCACTCTTCCAGTCAAGAAAAACAAGGCACAACGGGCAGCTCTCATCAAATATTTCAGGAGCAGGGCTCCTTGCTGAGGATGGGCAATTGAAGCGCAATTGCCTCTAAAAGAATGCGAGCGCTGTGCTTTGGGCTATTGTGAATGCATGCAAAAGACGCAGACAGTCAGTCGGTACAGCAACATCACTGCTCATTCGTGTCAGCGGCCTCCATTAGTAGGCTCCGACTTCAACACTTTCTTTCATCCCGAATCCGCTGGAGCTCGGCCAGATCTCGCTTTCGCACTCTGATATGCTCATGTTCAGCGTCTTGACGTTACTCGACACAACGCAAATCTACAACGGGGCAAAAGACGCAGTGGTTGTGCTCGAAGTTGTCCACGTACAGTCAAACACACTCATCTGACTGACAGCGCTTCCTCACTGAGTCGCGGCCCTAACCTTCAGCTCGTTGTACTTGATCTCCAACTCATCCAGCAGATCCTTCCTCACGGCCAATGAGCTGAGCATCTTCATCCCAGCCGACATGCCGCACTCGTGGTCGTGCTCTTGGTGCTCATGGCCATGCCCGTGCCCGCCGCCAAGCAGTTCGTCCGACCTCTTGCTGAGGTGAAGACCAGGCGAAACAACCACGCAGTTGTTCTCGCTGCGCGCGGCCCTCAGCTTGCAGAGCTCCCGCGTCTTGCAATCGCCAGCGCACGGCGCGACGTTCCAGCCACGGCTCTTGAGGGAGATATACTTGTCAAACATGTCCGGGCTCAACTCGAACAGCGCCGTCACGTTGTGCCAGAACGCGGGCGTCAGTTCAGCGCCCGGGTCCGTCACGGGAGGGCTCAGCCTGGAGCCGTATGTCTCCTTGGCCGAATAGGACTTCCTCCACACGGGGCCAGTCGTCTGGAACGCGGCGTCGCTCATGTCGGCAATGTACGTCGTGGCGTCGAGCACGGCAAACGTCTCCGGGTCGACGTCGTACACGCGAAACGAGGGCATGCCCGAAGTGGGCGTCAGCGAAGGGCAAATGTACGACGTCATGACGGCGTGGGAAGCGTCGCGGCTGTTGTAGTCGGAGTAGCTGATCTCAAAGTGGTCGACGTGCGTGTGGCCGAAGAACATGGCGGCAATGGTCGACGGGTAGCGGTTCACGATCTGGTCGATGTAGTGGGAGCCCGCGTGGAAGGCGTCGCCTTCGCCAGGGGGCATGTGTCCGATGATGAAGACTCTCTCGCCCGCCTGCTCGGCGGCATCAAGCTGGGAGACAAGCCACTGGATCTGGCCATCGGGATCTTGCTCAACCTGCTTCTGGTACAGCCAAAAGTTCATGCGGTAGTAGAAGTTGGTGTTGAGGGAGATGATCCTCAGGTTGCCGCTGGGATATCTGGTCGAATAGGCACCGATGCTTTGGATCTGAGATTCCGCCGCAACGCCCACCCAGCGCGTCCACTCGTCAGATAACGCATCGTATACCCACTGCGAGGAGTTGCTGATGGACTTGGGAGGAAAGGCGTTGGTGGGATTGGCCTCGTGGTTGCCGGCGGTCCCGTAGACAAGGCCGAGGTACTGGCTCATGTGCTCGTAGGCGTCGGAAACTGCAGAAGTAAAAGAGAGGCATCGAATGTTAGCCAACTGTGCAACATATATCAGGAGGTTAGGGGAAAGGGAACCAACTCTGCTTCTCGTTGTACGGCCGCGAGGTGTTCCAGATGGCATGGTCAACAATGTCGCCCGTGAAAAGGGCAAAGGCCGCATCTGGCACGGTCTCTCTGATTGCCTGATACATGCTCAGTTCCAAGCCGATGGGAGTATCGCACTTGTGGTCACCATTGGGCCCAGCGGGTGTGGTCGAAGTGCCAGGCTCGTCAGCATCGGTATAAGGTCTTTTCGCGATTCATCGTCAGTCCAAGCTGCTAAAGCCTTTGCCGTAACTCCCGCTGTTCAACGTCGACTTACCTGCAACAGATAGGCTTGGTGCAGTTCGTAGTCGAGCCCGCGACATAGAGGGGATCAATGTGGATGTCCGAATAATGAACCACCTTGAGAGGCGTCTTCCCACTCGGCACAGGACGACCGGTTTGTGGTTTGGGAGAGGGAAAGGGAATCTTCCATTGAGGAACAGCGGGCTCAGCGCAGAGTCCAAGGAACGAGCCGCAGAACAGCTGCGACGTCGAAGAGCCGAGGTCCATGTTTCGGATGGACTTGGCAATGATGGGACCCTCGAGCGCAATGGTGCCCTCGCAGACATCGTCATCTTCGACCTGGAGACTTGTTTTAGCTGAGACCGGTTGGGAGAGAGCTTCATCTTGGTACTGACATTTGCGAGCTGGCAGATAGCAGTAGTCACGTCAACGAACGCTCCGTCTCCGAAGGCGGCAAGCCCCTTGAGAAGAACAAGAATACCCTGAGGCCCTTCATGTCAGTGTCAAGATATACGAAGGTAGAATGCAGATTGGGAGGGGTGTGCCAACCTGACAGGCGGTGCAAGTTGCCGCGTTCTTGATCTTATTCCAGATATCCTCCGCCAAGCCCCTGGCCTCAAGGGCTCTCTCGAAGTGTTTGGCATCTCGGGGAGAGAGGCTACCATCCTCATGAGAGCTCGCGGCCCGAGCAACCAAGCCCAGGGCCAGCAGTGGGAGCGCCGAGCTGGGACGCATCGTCGATGATCGATCCGAGCGTTGCTCGAGTTCCGGCGATGATGAACCAGGAGCCTGGAGCTAGAGAGCTCCCAAGAGCTTGGCCGAGGGGCTTGCATCGTATATATAGGACGGCCATGTCAAGCCATTCCAAGGACAGGCATTACCTATCTACATGTAGGTAGGCTCATGTAGGTATGTTAGTGCTTGCATATACGTTTAGCACTGCAACATGAGGAGAGCCAAAGCAGAACTTCTCCACTCGACAATACGAGCAGTAAAAGTCTTGACAAGCCTTCAGCTCACACAAGACACTCTCCGGACCCTCGCCAAGGATGCTCCCCGGGGCGGATGACCTGCCGGACGTTCATCTCGCTCCATCTCCAATACCACGCTGAGAGCTTCCAAGAGAGGCATCAACCAGTCAAAAGTCCCCTCCGAAGCCATCCAAGAACGCAGGGCCGAAGAGAAAGATCCAATCAGAAGCATCTCCCCTACACATGCTGCAGGACGGTCCAGCTCATTAGAGGAAGATGGGCGTACGGTCCGGCAGATCAAAAGGCGGGGGAGGTTGGTTGGCGGGCTTGGAAGAAAGAGACAAAAGAGCTTATGTGATTGATTGACTACATGTACAGATGGAACTGGGTAGTCAAATCGAAGAGATCTTTGGACATGTGACAAAAACTCCCTATACAAGTGCAAACGTTGAACTTTTATCGAAACTCTCATCGCGAACATCATACACATCACATCTCGTTCCTACGCGCCGTCAACTGACTCCGCCTCAGGGTTACACACAGCATCACCAGCCAAGGACGCAGGAAAACCAACCACCAACAGCTCATGTTCCAGCCAAGCCCCAGCCCCCTTTACCCGCGGAGTATCAAACTGCCTACCACCTCTGTTTTCATCTCCGAGAGCCTCGGTCATCCAAATCAGCAAGTCGCATTTAGTGCCTACCTTACCGCAGGAGGATGCGTGAGGGGAACCGGCCGAGTTGGCATGGAATCAAATTCTCTACCATGTGAAAGGCTTGGCTTGCTTGCGGTTCGTAGCACCCGACATTTCCTTGTGAAGATGGTCATACTTGGCGCATGGGCTTTGCATTTTTCTTCTCGTAATCTTGTCCTTGTTATTGATATCTTGCTGTTCATTCATATAGAATTTGACCCTTCTTTCCATATCTGTAGTACACAAAGATATTGTCCACCTCCAGCCCAACTAATATAACAATGTACTCCCCAGCCATTCGAATAAATCTTATGCAACATCCGTATCATACACGTGGGCAGCTCTTCGCCCACCGCCAACAAAACAGTGATCGTGCATGCTTCATTTGTCTTCCTCGCCACCTCCGTCAGCAGGCTTAAAGGCATCTGGAGGGAGAGCTGTGGGCTCCCACGCAACGTGCACCGGCTCGTTTGCTTCCTGCTGCGTGCGAAGTTCCCTAAACTGCTGTCCCTTCTTTGCCAACGCTGGGAGCTTCCCCTGGAACATCTTGTACCAATCCCATCCATCCGACGACTGTGGTGCAAGAACCTTTCTTCGGCGCTGCTTGATCTTGGAGTAAATCTTGCGCGCCCTCTTGTCGGGCAGCTCGGTA
This sequence comes from Trichoderma sp. PF4103, assembly GCA_023628735.1. Taxonomy (NCBI): domain Eukaryota; kingdom Fungi; phylum Ascomycota; class Sordariomycetes; order Hypocreales; family Hypocreaceae; genus Trichoderma; species Trichoderma sp. PF4103. The sequence goes on along the minus strand of JAMAKC010000039.1, from coordinate 83,731 downwards.
ATGGTGTACTCCACCGACCAGTCAAAGTCGCCTTCCTGGTTGATGTCCGGTCGCTGGACGTACTCGCCATTCACCTGGTTGCGGATTGTGACATACATGCCCAATAGCTCGCGGTCCGTTTGCCCGGGTTCCTCAACGTCGCCGTCGTCTTCGTCCTCGCCGGCGAGCTCGTCTTCGTTCAGCTCTTCGTCTGCAGCTGGTGTCTTGCCTCTCGTTTCGCTGGATCTGGTGTCTGGTTGCTTCGACTCCACAGCCAGATCAGCAAACATGCGTTGGAACGTCTTCAGGTTGCTAGCCCTGTTGTCAATTCCTTCCGTGGCCCTCAAGATCAAGTCTGCCAAAGACGCGTTCTCCGCCTCCGACTCGTCTCCGGTAGCACCATGTTCTGAGCTCTGCTTCTCATTTGCCGTTGATTCTTCCTCCTCGCTGAGGTCGTCGTCCTCTGCGTCACGCTTAGCAGCTGGCTTTGTTGTCTGGCCGGGCTCGTCTGATCTGTCCCGCAGTTCTTTAATCTTTGAAGAGTGTGCTGTGAGCGACGCCACCATGGCATCCAGAGACTGTTCGATTTCCAGTTCCGTTTTGTTATTGAGAAGCCCACTCTGCTCGAGAGCCTCCTGAACAGCCTCCCGAACCGAGCCTATGCCTAGGGACTCGTCCTCCACTGTTTCTTCAACCTTCAACATCATGACATTCCAGGCAGCTTCGTTAGGTGAGCCTTGGTGGGATGATTCATCGAGGAGCTGCTTTGCTTCTTCATCGGCCTGCTCCGGTTCGACCTGCGCAGTCCTTGCGGCGTCCCTTGCGGCGTCCTCTGGATCCTCTTCGTTTTCAGTCTCGCTGAGTGTAAGAAGTTCGCGCTCCAGTTCTTCAACAGAGGATTTGCCAGCTTCTTGGGTATTCGTCATTTCTTCCTCCGTCACCGGCTCCACGAAAAAGTATGTCAGAGGCACTTTGGTGGGCCGTGTCTCGACATGCAGTCGCAGTGTCCGCCCTGGGTACTTCTTAGTTGCCCTGTCCATGAGCTCATTCAACAGTGCGACGCTTGTCTTGAACTCTTGATCGCCCAGGCGACGATCGGATGTTCCATGGAGAGCCACGTCCATCTCCTCTAGGCTGATGTACTGGAACCCAAATATCCGCTGCGTGTTATGGTATGCGACGAAGATGCCGTCCATGCGGCCCATCCGCACCTGCAGAGAATATTTCAGAAACACGGTCCGGATCATGTCGTAGTATTCGCGCTCGAACGATTCCCATTGGCCAAACCTCTTCCGGATCTCATACCCGGCCCCCTTTTCATATCCCCGAACGTCCATCCTGACGGAGACTACCGCTCTCGTCTTGAGGTCAAACATGCCGGAGCCAGGTAGCCGAGGATCGTAGGCGTCCAACTGAGACCGCATCATAAAGTCTCCCAGGGTCGTGTAGTGAAAAGAATCCTGCGCGTTCCTCTCTTCATCCGACAGGTTGTGGGATTTTGTTCGCCTATACTTTTCAAATTCGTCCTTTGGCAGGGTTAAGAGCTTCTCCATTGACTTTCCCAATAAGCTCAGGATATTCTCCGTGTCGTATTCTTTGTCGGAATCGAAGGCGTAGGTGCCGTCCTTGTAGTGCGCAAAAGCGGCAGCGGGGCCACGGCTCAAGGCAGTGAAGTTGTATGATTCGGGCTCTATCGACCGCGACAAGAAGGCGAAGTTGGGTCTCCTCCAAGCTGAAAGCAGGTAGTGAAAATGGGACAGTATTGAAGTCATGCTGGATGTAGAGCCGCAGTACTTCATCCCGTGTGAGGCGCTGAGCTGTCGCAACTTGACGTCCTTGGACGATGTAACATATCTCCTGAGCGCGTCAAAGTCAAACTCCTTCACGGGCATGATGGAAGCAAGGTAAGGGTCGAAGTTGTACACGCGGGACCGGACATCCTGCATGTGATAGACTCCCGGGTTGAACAGCACACGGTTCAGGTCATGGCAAAGCTGGGGCACCGGTACCAAGGAGTCTTCCTCAACCGGGCATAGCTGGAGATGCTGAGGCCTTATCGTCTTGACATCCAGACCTCGTTTGATCTTTGTTCGTTTTCCCTTCCCAAGTCGTCCGTCCGAAGACGTCTTCTCATCAGCTGAGCGCGCCGACGCCACTGGCCTCTCCGCGTCGCGCTTCACTAAATCCACCTCCTCCTCTTCAATTCCATCTTCTTCAGGCTTTCGCGCTCTCCTCTTCAATGCCGGCGATTGAAGGCGAGATTTTAGTGACGTCCATGTTCCCGCAGACGGCGGCGCCCCTGCAGCATGGAAGTCTCCAGCATGCTTCTGCGCTTCTTCGTTTCCGTGACCCGGAGCAAGTTTTCCAGCTATTCCAGATTCTCCAGATTCCGCAGCACCGGACGGGGCATCCTTTGACGGCTTCTCTCGTTTTGGCTTGTGGAGGTACGATCCTTTGGACTTGGCTTTTGCTTTTGATTGAGCCTTCAGTTCTCGCCGACGTTTTGTGCGCTCCTTCTTCGACAGATTAGCATCGGGCCCCTGGGTTGCTGCAAAGTTTCTGAGGCCAATGCTGATGAGAGGCTGCTGGCGAATGGCCCACAGAGCAGCCGGATGAGCCAGCGGCCTGGCACGGAGAAAGGGCTGAAGCATCTTGGGCGTTGTGACAGAACGCGCTTATACAAGCAGCATGAGCGCGGCCTAATTGCTCAAGATGAAAGTGAGGAACATTCTTGCAGTAACTCGGGCGTAGATCGAGTACCACGGGAATTGGAATGGAACGGATTCACATGCTGCATGAACGAAGCTCAAGGGCAGCTTCAACTTTCATCATCGAAACTTTTCTTATCGATAAGATAGCGAAAGGTGCATCGCAGCCGGCAATACCGCGGGACAGGGATCGCCTGCGCCACACGTGATCCGCCCTGCAGTTCATGGGCCAGCTGATGACGAACTCCCCTGCGAAGCTTCATCGTGGATCTCCAGAAGCTCCAGTCGGCTTTGGTACGTCATCTCAAACAGTCAGCAGGGCGCCGAGGCCTCATGCTGCAGCAGAAATGGGTGCCAGCGACTCCAAAATCGGCTTCAAGCAGGGCATTTTCAGGCTGTCAGAGGAGCGCAACATTGCGGCAAACGATTCCTACTGGACCTCGGTGCGTGGTGCTCTCTTGATCCCCAATCCCAACATATGCTGCTAGGTTGCAGATGCGGATGGCGATGCTGGTACCGGTGCTGATGCTGATGGAGCCTTAGTTCTGGGAACTCCCCGAGTCGTCTGAGGACGTGTTCAGTCTCTTCTCGCCCAACGATATCCGCCGAACTCGCGACAATGCCCTAGAAAACATCGAGACGTTGATCCAAGCCTTGCTATCGCGAATCCAGAGTTTACGTCATCATCCGTCCTTTCCAGATCCCGAGCAAGCTCCCGAACGAGATATTCTCAACTGCATCAGAGTCCTCACCCGAATTCTGCCATATCTCTACGAGAAAGAGAGCTTGGCATCCTGGGAAGAACGGTTCTTGTGGACGCCACGGAAGGGAAAGGGCCGAAGCCCGACCAAGAATGAAGTGCTGTTCGATGAAGCGCAGGAGGGCAAGGAACAGCCACAATCTGCAGCGGAGGTCCAAGAGACACTGAAGCCTTTGGCGGAAGAATTGATAGACATTCTGATTGATCTCTTGTTCTTCTCCGGCTTCACTCTACCTCGTCAGCCAGATGGACATTCCAAGGTCACGTATGCCATATGGCAGAGCGGGGTTGGATGCAATACCGCTGTGGCCACGACGAAAGAGTTCGAGAGCAACAGATGCGAGATCCTCAGGCTTCTGATGACCCTTGCTGGTCAGAGCATGTACATGACTGCTGCAGTGCTGCCGCAGAGGGGGGTGCGAACTCTGACTTACCTCTGCACGTCGTCCGACAAGCAGGTTGTGCTCTCGGTATTATGCTCTCTTCTAAACACCGTGAGCGCCCTCGAAACTTCTCCTCTCTGCCAAAGACCTTTTACTGACTCCCCATTCCGCAGACATTGAAGTACAATCCAGCCAGCTGGCGCGTGCCATACAACACCTTGGTGTTCAGGGACACCAAGCAGGTTCTTGTCACTTACTCTATACACTTTCTGTTAGCGATGCTCATATATCCCATACCCGAAGACGCAACTTTGACCTCGCACAAGAACTATTTCCGTCATTTCCTTGGCCGGATCCATCGCCCGCAAGACTTCCAGTTCATTGTTGACGGAATGACCCGCATTCTCAACCAGCCGCTTCAAGAGAAGACTTCATACATCCCCGGCGCCCAGTCTTCTTCGAATCTCGCTCCGGAGGTGTTGATGCTGTTTTGGGAGCTTATTCAATGCAACAAACGCTTCCGATCCTTCATCATCGATACAGACAGGGCGCATGACTTTGTTGTGCTATCTCTGTTTTACGCTCTGGAATACCGAAACGAGGCGTCGAAACAGGGGGTCGTGCGCATGTGCGCGTTTCTCCTACAAACGTTGAGCGTGGAAGCGAGCTTTGGCTCTCATTTGAACAAGACTTTTGAAGGCCAGGAAAGCCTTCCTCCGAGCATCAGGATCCATGCATTCAGGGGTACCTACGCCGACTTTCTTCTACACTCCATTTATACCTTGATTACTACGAGCCAGGGAAATTTTGCGCCAGTCTATCCCGCGCTTCTAGCGATCATCAACAACATAGCTCCGCATCTGGAAGGCTTGAGCGCCTCGACCAGCTCTCAACTCATGCACCTATTCTCGTTGATGGCGTCCCCGTCCTTTCTGCTTGCCAACGAGACGAATCACGTCCTTCTACAGTCTCTGTTAGACTCGCTCAATTCGATTCTTGAGAACAAATACCGCCAAAACCCAGAGTTGATACTGGCCGTTCTGAAAAACAAGAAGCGGATCGAGGCACTTCGGTCGTTCACACTGGAAAGCGGCCAAGAGGAGATTGAAAAGATCAACAGGAGAAGAAAGGAGTCAGGACACCACTCTGGGTTATTTGATGACGGATCTCGACGGAGCTCGGCTGATAGCGTACGGAGCCCAACGAGTGCTCAGTCCCGAAGACAGTCGCTGGACGACGCCCCAGCGGACAGCGCATTCGCCGTTGGAGACGACGAAGATGACGATAGCGATGGGGAGCCTCAGGCAACGCCGGCCGCGTCCAACGCTAGCGAAAACCCGTCGCAGGCGTCGTCAGTGACCAATGTCGAAGACGCAGTGCCTGTGCAGCTGCGAGGGATGTCGGAGAAGGCCCGCGGCAAGATGCCGGCCAATGTCCAGTCCTTTTCTCGGCAGAATAGTTCAACAAGCCTTGGCGCGTACTCAACTAGCAATTCGACGTTTGGCGGCAGTTTCGAACCGACAGCCCCGTGGATCGAGAGTTGGCTGCCAGAGTTGCCTCTGCACACAATGTTGACCATCATTCAGCAAGCAACAGCCATTCTTCCGCGACAAGCATTAGCCCGAGAAGCCCTGCCGGACACACTGCGTCGAATCCAAAAGATTGACTTCATCGGCATCGAGCCGTCTCCCGTACGAGTCCACTCTTTTGAATGGTCCTCGCTGGCGCTCGGATGGTACGAGTCCCTGCTCTGGGGCGTCATCTTTGCCAGCGAAATGCAGATTGCAAAAGGCACCATGGGCATCTGGAACGGAACTGCCATCAAGCTGTTCCGCGTCCAGGAGACGGCACCGGCAGGCCCCACCCTGGCCTCACCCAGAGGGGCTGTGGATGCCGTCGGGAGCAATATTGTTTCACGAATTGGCCAAATGAATCTTCGCGGCGCGTCGGCACCAGCGAATTCTGCACCAAGCAGGGGGGGTTCATGATGTACCGCCTGCACTACGTACCACGACGCTCCGGAAATACTGCGCATGGAGGGGGCCAAGAAGGGGCCAAGGACCATTATCGAGAGCGCCGTGTGCAATGGCTTGCTGGCATACGTGTTAAATGGTCGATATGAGATTTATGAGATTCCCTCCAGCTGGCGGGTATCATGGCGAGTCCCGTCCTGCTCCCGGACGCACCGCTACCGGCAAAAGCCCCAATCAGTCCGCCAAACTTTCAAACCCCCCTGAAAACTCCCGAAACCTTGGAGGTACGCATCCCTGTGTGTGCGCGTGTCTTTGTCTTGACGGACATTGGCGACACAGTAGAGCGCAGCACACGCAAGACACCCCATCGGTTGACAACCTTGGTAACACTCGTTCTTCCTTCAGCCCGGCCCTCGGTGGCCAATCAGAGGTCCCGACGTGGCTAGAGAGGAGGCAGCAAATCCCCAGTGACGCCCATGACAGGGGGGAGAGCTGGAATGACATCCGTGGATACCTTGGCTGTAGGTGTAGGTGCACCGTTGGCACCGATGGGCAGCAAGATTCAGGTGCGGCTGGGCTGGACGTTGGGCTGTATACATGACATGAGGTGCTACCTGCTGTGGCTGGAGCGAACCATTGCGATGAATATCTGATAGGTATAGATACTACTGAAGGAGCTGCGAGCGCGCATACATGTAATTAAGACAGAGGCAACGTCAGCGATTCTTTAATGCACATAATGTACCGTATTCTAACGTTTCGGAGGCGCCAACATTCGGTCTCCTCTGGCGGTCTTGGCTGACGCTCCTGTCACCGATTCCACTAATATGCGACGCCCTGCACTGCGGTGGGTGCGATCAAATGGAACATAAGGGGACGGGCGGTTGATTCCGTCTCCGGTACGAAATGCAACATGCATCCACATCTCTGCCTACCAACCAAATGAGAGGATCGATTCGAGATGAAATGATATCAGCGTACATGTGTCAAATGCACCTGAGGCAGCATGCATGCCAGCTGCCCAAGATTTGGCCGCACAGCCACTGAGGACCGGCCCCCGAGCAGCTGAGTCGCGACTCTCCACGGCGGGCGGAAGCGAGTCGAGGCCAGCACAAGCCACAAGAGCCAGTGGAGGCTGATGCCGGGCCCAGTGGATGGATCCAGTGCTGAGGTGCCCGTAAGTGATGGATGGATGGACGGAATTAGAGCGCTCCAGCCTTTGCCCCGTACAGACAGGCACTGGGCGCTAGCCGCTAGCCGCCGCTGTTGCCAGGACTGCCACGATGAACGCAGCGAAGCTGAGCCAGAGCTGCCCTTAATAATAAGAGCAGTCGGAGAGCGTTCCGTCGTGATTCTTCCGTCTTCTTCCCACTCTCCAAACACCAGACCATTCATTACGCGCCCGTCGTCCCGCGTCCGAGTGCCTGCATCGCTGCGCGTGTTGCCGCTGCGATGAATCCTGGCTCCCACTGATGCCATCGACGTGCACCGACGCCCATCGCTTCACGTACTCGCAACAAACCACTGAGCCGTTCCGCCAACCATGGCTCAATCGACTGGCGAGCCAGCAAATGCTGCGGCTGACGGGGAGATTCGAGAGTACAAGATTCACGTAAGTCCACGGCGACCTCCTCTTGTCTTTTCCCTCTTTTTTTTAACAACATGCAAGCATAAATGAAGCGGCGCAGCTAATCAAGATGTCTTGGTGTGCGAAAAGGCGTCGACCAAGTACATGGAATTGACGCGGCAGAAGCTCGAGCTGGCCCGGCTGCCTCGCGAGATTCCCGACGCGAACTCGAGGACGTGGTGGAATCCCAAGCCGGCCCTCGAGCCCCTCATCGACTACTGGTAAGTGAAGCACTCATCGTCCATCCTCACCTTGATTCGGTAATCGATGGCAAAATGACTGATGCAATCGCAGGCTAGAGCACTTCCGCTGGAAGGAGCATGAGAGGGAGATCAACCAGTCCGTGCCGCAGTTCAAGATCAGCTTCCAGATCTCTGCCACGGAAGGCCCTACTAGAATACACTTCATCCACGCCCGGTCGCGGCATCCCAACGCCGTGCCTCTGCTCCTGATACCGCCGTTCCCCTTTAGCAATCTATCCTTCCGCCACGTCACCGATGTCTTTACGAGTCCCAGCGATGCGACCGCCGACCAGCCCTTTCACCTCGTCATGCCGTCGCTCCCCGGCGTGGGCTTCAGCGACTCCCTACCGGACGGCACGCCCGTCATCCCCAAGACATCCGAGATGTTCGATACCCTCATGAAGCGGCTTGGGTATGGGCATTACCTCGCGACGAACTCTGGGTCATCCATCACGCCCGACGGCGGAGTCGACTGGAAGGTCATCAACCACTTGGCTGCCACTTACTCGGATTCCTGCCTCGGCGTCCATTTAATCTCGCCGCCGTTGAAAGCACCCAAGGCGCTCAAGTCGCCTGTCGAATGGATGAAATTGACGCTGGCAAAGACGCTGCAAACGCCCATTGGCGGTTATACAAGGGAGGATATTGCGGCTCTTCAGAAGAACGAGCGAGAGGGACCCAAGAAGTCGCCTGCTACCGAATTCCTTCCGCTGGGGCCGTTTGGTGCCGGCGCCTACGATCCCAATACGCTAGCTTTTGCCCTCTGCGACTCTCCAACCGGGCTGCTGGTATTCTTCCTAGCCGTGTTCAGGGCGTTGGACTCTGAGAAAGAGTACACTAACTTGGAGCTCGTCACCACAACCAAGTTGACTTGGCTTCCGGGTCCGGAGAGCACACTCCGGTTGCTGGCGGACAGCTACCTTTCAGGAGAGGATGCGATACCTAAACCTTCGCGGAAACCCAAAGCCTCCATCACAGTGTTCCTCGCCGACGATGGCGCGGGGCCCAATGGTTCGAGCTCGGCTCAGCAGAGCGCTACCTCAAGGTCGGCCAGTCCGTATGCGTGCCCCAGCTGGGGCAGGCAGCACTATGACGTTGTCTGGACTGGCCGAGCGCGTGGCAAGCAGGGACTGTTGGCTTGGGAGCGACCGCAGGTGATTGCAGATGGCGCGAGAAACCTCGCCAAGGCATTGACGGCCATGGACAAGAGACTCCAGGCACCTGTGAACGGAACGGCTTAGCTGGACGGCTATTAGAGCAAAGGATCTGTTTTTGACACTTCTATGTATTTATATTCCAGATGATCTGGTCATTATTTGTTTTGAGTAATTTGTGTAGTTTTCATTCTACGTCGGAGAAACTGATACCATATTTTTATGCGGTTGAACTTTGATGTCACTGCTTCGGCGGGTTTAAGTGAGGATTGCTTTGGTTGACTTGCACCGAGGCGTCTTGCGCCCTTCACACCATGGCTGTCACGGCAACGGTTACATGCAAGTCGAAGCAGCGACGTGTTCAAGATTGTGAGCGTGAAGGACTCATGACGCAGTTGATGAACGCTTTTGCCGCAACGTTTCTATCGCAAAGTCGCATATTTTCTGCCCCCTATATGACGATCCAAGTCGGGCAGCTTCACCTGCAAGCTTTGGCGGGGTTTCGCGGCTTAAACACAGGCCAGTAGGTGCTGTAGCTGCGAGCTGGTCTGTGCGTGCTCTGCTGCAGACCCCGAGCCAAACCAACCTCAGGGTCAACCTCGAGCCAACAGCTTCCGACTGAACTCTTGAGCCGACACCACATAACCTCCCGTCTTGCAATCCTCCACTGCTCCCCTCCATACACAAGGCGGTCCAAGGCACAAATCGAGCAGCTACACGAAATCCGATCTCTGGGCTCTGGCCAAGCCCAATCCCTCCGTCCACCGCCAAACCGACGACGATGCTCGCTGCTGACCCCCTCTGGTGACAACTCGACTCGAAGGCAGCACCATGTCCAACGGCTACGGCAGCTCGAAGCGCGGCGGCGACGGATACGGCAACTTCGGGAGGTCGACCGACGACTACGATCCGTATGGCGACAGCAACTACCGAGGCGACCGCTACAACGCCCCGGCCGCCGCGCCGCAGAGCCTCCGCAACATGCCCTCGCGGCCGCGCGTCCAGGAGACAAGCGCCGAGCGGCAGATTGCCCAGGTGCTGGACCACATCAAGAGCGAGTGGCCGTCCATGTGCCGGGAGGACTGCGTGCCCGTGCAGCTCGCACTCCAGCTGCTGGACAACAGCTCCGTCGGCCGCGCGCACGACTATCGCAAGTTCCAGACGACGCACAAGTACCTCCAGGAGTCGCTGAAGAACATTGTGCACGAGCACCACCAGGGGTTCAACAGCTCCATCGGCACTTTCCACAAGATCCAGAGCAGCATCCAGGTCTCGCAGAAGCGAGTCCGCGCTCTCAAGGAGTCCTTGGCGCAGGCCAAGACGAGCCTGTGCGCGACGGATCCGGGGCTGAAGATTCTCTCCGAGGAGTCGAAGGAGTATGACGAGCTGCTGCAGACGCTCAACGAGCTGGACGACCTTCGCGCTGTGCCTGACCAGCTGGAGGCGCGCATATCGGAGAAGCGATTTTTGACGGCCGTCGACGTGCTGCAGACTGCGTTGCGCAAGCTGAGGAAGCCCGAACTGGATAATATCGGTGCCTTGAGCGATCTGCGAAGCTACCTTGCCAATCAAGAGACTGTTCTTATGGATATCCTGGTGGAAGAGCTGCACGAACACCTCTACCTAAAGTCGCCGTACTGCCAGCAACGGTGGTCAAGTTTGGCCAAGAACCGAGGCGGGCTCAACGAGAGCAACCACAACGGCGCAAACCCACCCGTCACCCCATTCTATCTGATATTAGACTCGATGGACTTCGAGAGGCCAGTGCTGGAGGATCCGATGAAGAACCCAGAGGCAGACACTTTCTACTATGTGACCCTGTTGGTTGAAGCATTAAACAAGCTCGGCAGGCTGCAGAACGCTGTAGAGACTCTGAAGCAAAGGCTACCCGTGGAGCTGTTTGGTGTCGTCAATGAGACCATTAACGAGGTCGAACAGCGACACCCAACCTCGTTCCGATCTGCCGTGGGCAAGCTGGATGGTGTACAGATATACAGTGCCCGGGAGCTCCAGATGCGAGCAGACGTCATTTACGACCTCCTCTGGACGCTCTATGGCAAGTTTGAGGCCATCGGAGAAGGCCAGCGTGTCTTTCACGAGTCCATCAAGGCCCTCATTCGCCGTGAGGGCTCTGGCAATAACATTGCCCTGCTCGGCAGCTTCAAGGAGCTATGGCACCTTTACCAGAACGAGATCCGCTCTCTTTTGCACAACTACGTAACGACAGATGCCGACGTGTACCAGTTCGATTCCCCCACGCCGGGAGCAGGTGCCGGCGGCAAAGACGGCATGCGAGAGCACCTGTTCAAGTTTTCGGAGACGGACACCAAGTCCACGGAGGTGACTGCGGAGTTTGATGCGCTGGAGAGCATCATTCAGGCTACGGTTCCCGGTTTGACGAGCGGCTCCCGAAAGCAAGGCTCCGAGAACAAGAGGAACAGGTCTACGGCTGACGAGCTCGGCTCCAGGCGGAGTGCCGGCTACGGCGTGAATCGACAGGCGCAGGGCTCTTACAAGTCACTGGTCGAGCCGAGCGTTTTCAACATGAGTCTCCTCCTGCCACCGACACTCATCTTCCTGCAGCGGCTAAAAACTATTGTCCCCCCTGGTTCTGATCTCGCCACCAGCACACTTACCACGTTCCTCGACAACTTCTTGGTCAACGTCTTCCAGCCGCAACTGGATGAAACGCTTGGGAAGCTGTGCGACGCCGTCTTTGGCGAGGCCGATACGTTCTTGCAGGATCCCGCCTGGAACCAATGCTCCCAACGGCCCATATTCAAGGGAGCCACCGCGTTCTTCCAGGTCGTCACGGCGTTCTGTCGGATGCTGGGGACCATTCCACCGGACCAAGCTCTGAGCTCACTTATTGTGACGCAGATGATGCGTTACTACGATCGCTGTTTCAGCTGGTTTCAATCACTCGTGACTAAGAGGCACGATCAGCCTGCCGATACGACCAATCTGCGGGCATCCGCGCGCTTTTCGGTGCAGTCCAGCGAGGTGAACGAGGTGGCGCAGAAGCTTTGGGCTTCGGAGGAGTTGGACAGCGCGTTGATGAGGCGAGAGGTGCAGCTTCTGATCCAGAAGACGAACAGCCAGCGGCTGGAGGCGAACGACGTTATCCAGGATCGAGACACAATCTCGGCATTGTGCCTCTTATACACCAGCATGAGGTGGCTGGCCGCGAAGATTGAGAGCTTGAAATACATCACGGCGCATGACACGGATTCGTCACGGCAGCACCTCCCGCGCCAGTCAAGCCAACGGTGGACGTTGAACGACCTGAGTAAGACCTCGGGGCAGAATTCAGTACAGCTTCCACTTACGGTAGAAACGGCTCAGTAAGTCACTATGATGATTGATCATGTCTCCCTTCCCCAAGCTGACCTTGCCTTCTAGAACCTTTGACACGATTGTGTCATCCTTTGAAGAGTTAGCCGCTACAGCGCTGCTCACCTTGCACATGGAAGTGCGCTGCCGCATCATCTATTCATTGCGCAATACCCTGTCGCCAGATTCGGCGCCGTACGTGCTGGAGCAGGATGTGAGAGAGCCCGACCCGCAAATCATCAGTCTGAATCAGGAGCTGGTCTCCCTGGACGAGACGATCGTGGAGTACTTGAGAGAAAAGGAAATCGTCTTCATACGGACCGGGCTGGGCATCCTCATCAACAACTTTCTGGTTCAAAACGCCCGCCTGGCCTCTCCCATGAACGACAAGGGATGCCATCGCATGCAGCTCAACATTCTCGTTCTCCAGCAGAACCTCAAGAACATCGAGGACGGAGTCGACCTGGCCAAGGCGACGAGCTACTTCCAACTGTTCGAGAGAGGCCCTGACGCGATTGTTGAGAAGGCGCGAGAGTACAAGGACAGGCATGGCATGGGCACGCTGGCGATTGACCTGAACAGCTTCACGTATGATGAGCTCCGGGCTTTGGTGGAGCTTTGCTACAGTGAGCAGCTGGCGAATCCGGAGAGGGGCATTACGGCGGCTGCGAAGAGGCAGATGGATAATAAGTTTGCCAAGTTGAGCGAGTTTAAGTGGGAATAAGGGTTTGAGCATTTGAAGGCGTACTGGGAGTTGAACGGATGAATTATGAGGAAGATTGGGGGGTGTGATGGTCATGTTTGATTGCCAGCAATAGACGAGGATGTTTACGTTCATGAAGTCTCGGTCTTGACGTGTTGAGGTCAGATGAACGGTTCAAAGCCAGGGCACTGTTGTCCTTGCACATGGGCGTCGGGTGGTGGGAAATCCACTGTTAGCAAAAGGCGGTTTGGTTGAAATCAATTGTTGCTGAACATGTCTGTCATTATCAGATCGTGTATGCCATGCAGTCGTGAGCTTGCCAAACTATAACCAAAACAATGAAATCAAGAAGGTACCATCATAAACGCAACAACCTTCATGTCCTCGGATGCCTCATGTTGGCCAGCACCCGGGCAAGCAACTCCTCCCGGGTATCACGCTTATGCGGAAAGAGGTTCCTCTATATTAAGCACAGCCACAAGCAGTCAGCGGAACTCTCTTCCGGCATGAAACGACCTCTCCATTGATGATCAAAACCTAGAGATGCAAAACAGGACTTACCGCGGCGAGCCATCTGCGCAGCTCTTCCCTCGTCCACGTCTCAGGGTCTCCCGTGGGATCGGGCTGGGCGGGAAACATGTCGCCTCCGAAGATGGACCATGCTGCGGCTGCGACGACGACGCCTCCAAACGCTTTTCGAGATGGTTAGTGCGGAATCGAAGTATACTGTAGAGTATGATATACCGAGCAGTATGTTCTAGGACATGTGTTAGTTGATTCGAGGTGAAGGATGCTGACTGTTGATTCCGCGGTTGGCTTACTTTGGACTTCATCGCGCTGTCTAGCCCGGTGTTGGCCATCTTGAAAGAAGCACGCCTTGAATGTGATGAGGATTAATATTAAAGAGGAAGAGAATTTATGGAGTAGCAATCTCGAATGATTGTTCGTATCAAGAAGCCGCTTTGAAGTGATGAGATGTGTTCTCTTCTTGATGCTTGCTTCATACAAGGCAAAGCCACTTACAACCTCCCAAGTGTATGACGAACGCGCACGCACGCACGCACGCTACAGCGCCACACTAACAATGAAGCCACCAGCCACGCTTCCCAAGCTGCTGTGTGGCTTCTACAGCACCTTACCCAAAAATTGAGCTGGTCCGTGCACTCTCCGCCCCGCGAAGCTGGAGCGCACAAAAACAATTTGTCCCGGAAAAAATCCACCATATCTCTCGAATCGTCAATCTCGTACCTTTCCCGTCGTCTTGTCCCCCAAACTCATCTTCTCTTTTTCCCCGTCGTCTCACCGAGCCAAATACCGCCAAAATGCCCAAGGAGGTCGCTGACATCAAGAAGGTGAGGGAAAAGAATGACTTCTTTACTTTGTGTTGACGAAGTTATAATCTTGGGAGGACTTTTGGGGCATCTTTTGCTAACTGGGTTTCCTGTGACAGTTCATCGAGATCTGCCGTCGGAAGGACGCTTCCTGTATGTGAAATAATCGACGCAGCTAGCCGAAGGGCTGCCACCCGATTTCCCTCCCCCTTTATTCCTTGGACGAACTTTCGAGAGACGAGGACCGAGAGAGAGAATTCGAGATTTGGCTCAGTGGAAGAAGAAATTGAGGTCGACTAACGTTGGTTATCTACTTGCAGCCGCGCGGATCAAGAAGAACAAGAAGGCCCAGAACATCAAGTTCAAGGTCCGATGCCAGAAGAATCTCTACACTCTGGTGCTCAAGGACAATGACAAGGCCGAGAAGCTGAAGCAGAGCCTTCCTCCCAGTATGTCATTCTGACCTTTCCTCGATCCCATCCCTCAATTACACGCCGCTGTCGACAAGAGAGGGAGACAACGAGAGAGAGAGAGAGCCACAAGACGAAAAGCTGACATGAATTCTTCTTGCTACAGACCTGCAGATCGCCGAGGTCCCCCGAAAGAACTAAGGGAATTTCGCATTGGTCAAAAAAAGGAATTGGGAAAATAGGGAGCAGGTCGTCTCGGTGCAAGAACAAGGAATGACTGCCTAGTGCTGGTTAGATTCTTCCTGTTTGCCAAAGGGACATGTGCCTATTGAGGCGATGCCGGAAAGGGTCGAATTATAGATATATTTTCCTCCATGTTTGTCTTTTTCCAGCTTTGTTTGATTGCCATGACTGAGAGATACAAATAGTGGGAAAAGCAAACAAAAAATAAGATACCTAGCATCGCAGGCGGCGTTTCTCTGCCAAAAAACATTGTGAATCTTCTCCATACAAACAAAAAAAGGGTATTACTCTCGCTCGTCGAACTTCAATCCCTCGGTGCTGCTGCTGCTGCTGCTGCTGCTGCCACCGCTGCTGCGTGTCACCCGAGAAGAAGGAAACCGATTACACGACATGTCTGAAGCGGCGATGGTCCTTCTTGAGGGCCAGGCTCGCCAACCCCTCCAATCGTTTCCTCGGCACATCGCCCGCCCAGAAGACGACGAGATCCTCCTTGTCCTCCTCGCCGGGCGCCTTCTCGATCCTCCAGCCGGCCCATATGCTCTTCTCGAGCCCCTCGGCCCGGAGCTCGTCCTCCAGCGCGCGGTACCTCTTCTGCATCTCGTCGCGCTTGTCCGCGGCCACCGTCACGCGGCACACGTCAAAGACGTCGCTGCTGTCCTTGTGCTGAAAGGCCTCGCGCATCTGCGCCCGCGCGCCCGCGGGCTCCATGTGGAACAGCAGCACCGAGTCGCAGCCGGGGGCGGCGAACTCGCTCAGGCTGCCGTTGGCCGTCCTGTTCTCGGGGCTCTGGATCCACTCGAGGTGCGCGTCGGGGGAGTCCCAGGGGGCGGTGATGAGCAGCGTCGACTGGTCCGTGGCGTCGGTGTACATGCTGCTGAGGTTGGCGCCGGGGCTCAGGTTGCACGGCTGGTTGCGGCGGACCCAGTCGTCCTGGATCTCCTGGCAGGTCATGAGCGTCTCGAGGAGCTCGAGGGCGTCGTAGTTGGGGCGGAGCTTGATGATGGCGAATTCGGTGACGGGCATGGTTGGGGGAAGCCGCTGAGGGGAGATGGATGATTGTCTTCTTTCGTCTTTTTGTTTTCTTTCTTCTGGTCTGTTGGCTTTTCTGGATTATAGATTTGGAAAAAGGCAATCCCAATATCGTTGCTACGCTGATGGATATCTCGAATAGGCAGGCCTGTGGTGACGATAACTCCTCGTATATCGTGTGATTTGCGTAGGATGGTGATTACCTAGAAGCATTCAAGCCACTTCCAAACCACCAGACCAGGGCTCTCACACTTTACTTATAAAGTCGCCAAAAGATAACGCCCCCAAAGAGACAACACGTCCAAGCCACAGACGAACCAGCCCACCGGAACAAAACAACGTGACCGGCCGAGTACGCGTCGCACCGAATCGACAGAATCACGGGGAAATAAGTGCTACAATTCGGTAGGTAGGCAGTTCTATCTGTGAGGGGGAGGGGGAGGGGGTGGGTTGTCGTCATCGCCCGCGCATCGCCTGCGGACGCATCTAAAGGGAGAGCCGCGCAGTGACAGGATGGCGGTGGCATTGGCGGGGGGCCGGAACCGTTGGGTTCGGGTTCTGCGGTCTGTTTGGGTTTCACGGCTTTTGAGATTGGGTCGGGGTGTGGCGTTGGATTGGGGACTGGGGAGAAGCTGGGAGAGAGCTGAGATGGAGGCTTGGCAGGGACTTGGGAAGATGAGGCTGGGGACCTGTCATGGTTCGGTTGCGATTGGACAATTCCAGTGTCATGGCTCTGTGACCTGATGATTGATCTTGAGGTGCTGGAGTGCTTTGTGTAAGTTGGGGGCTAGTCATGTTGATGGAGTGCTTATTATGAGAGTGATGGATCGAATGGGCGTATTAGAGTGCTTATAAGCGTCGCCCTATCTACCTTGAGAGAATCCCTCGTCCTCGATATGATCAAATAGGACCATACGTCATGCAGCCAGGTAATGAGTCGGTGATGAGTCCTATATTGTGTTCTTGGATGTCGGGAAGCCCTCCGTCGTTGTGGTTGAGTGAGCAAGATGGTCAATGGCGGGGGTTGGATGTAGAAAATCTACTTGATGCTCTCGTTGAGGCTGAGGCACATAGACTCAGGCACTATGGGTGCCAGGGGGCTTAACTTTGAGATGGATGCAACCAGGTCGGTCGTGCCGACAGTTCTGGCCTTATTCATGTCGTCCAGACAGCCACAGCCGCGGAGATGGGAATCGTCTGGGCCTCGATGTTATCAGGCTGGGACGACATGCACTGGAGACGGATAGCCTTGGTTTTGAGGCCAATACCTGCTTGTACCGTATCCCAGGTACCTAGTAGTAAGTATGTGAAGAAATGGCAAGACCGGGCAGACCACACGCAACTTATCATCCCTTGGTTAATTGTATTATCAATCTCATCCTGTTCACTCGGCTTGGCGGAAGCGGTATTAAGGTGAGCTGCTTTTCATCACTCCCACATTCGGCCAGCAGCAAGCAAAAGCCGAAGCACGGCTGGATACCTACAGGTAGGCATGCTGCCACAGCAGGCCAATACGAATACGCAGCGGCATCCCGCGTTCCACTGCTGGCAACCCGAACCCACACCCAAAAAGGGCTCTAGCAGCTTGGTTCCAGCAAATGGGCGTCCACTCAACTGGTAATGGATTTCTTCCAATTGGCGCTTCCTCAGTTCTGTGCGCACCCACCAGTCATTTTCGGTGTTTGTTAGCACATGTACCGGCCTGTAGAAAGATAGCTGAGAGGTACCTTTGGGCTCATTAGGTGCTAGTCGCGGCCGGCTAATGCAGGCTCGCGGTTTGCGGCATCGTGGCAGCAACGAGACAGACAGCAGCTCGTACGCGCATTCGTGTAAGAGCCCCCCCGGTGTAGGTACTCGCATGTACTGCAGCACAGACGAGTCTCCTCTCACACTGGACATCTATCATGCCACATAAGCGGTAGTGCATCACTGTTGATTTATATTTCCATCTCTTGGCTGTCAATTGGGGACACCTAGTACCATCTACCTAGGTAGGTAGTCGCACCGCTCTGGACAGATGGTGGATAAGATCTGGAAACTTGGGCGAGACCGACAATCAAGAACCCACCATCCAACTCACAAGTACCACGTGCGCAGGGTCCTTTTTCTTGCACTCATCTGGCAAGGCTGGATCGCGCTAGCTCCCGCTTGCTGAGCAGCTCCTGCGATATCCGCACTGTACTCGGTACATCTCCCATCACATCCCACGATTGCTCCCAACGTTGGACAAAGCCTCTCCATCGCCCACCTCCTTTCTCCAACCACAAACCCTCGAGCTGTTGGCAACTGTCCAGGTCACCTGTCGCGCCACCTTTGCACGCAATCTGTGCGACGAACTGCTCTGCGCGACAGAGGACAGATACATAACGCTCAACCTCCCCCGCCTTCTGGTCCCCTGTCCGCTATCCTTACCGAGTCCTCAACAACGACCCCTCTGCCCCTCGTGTCGTGGGCAGATTGCCAGATCACCACTCGAGATACGGTCGATTTACTAGTCAAGGGCAGCCAAACGAAGCTCAGATGTCTGACGGCACAGACGCTCCAAGCGTCTCCTTTGAGGAGGCCAAGCCGGCCGTCAATGGCGGCGGACAGTCTCTGCTTGGGCACCAGCGCAACATGTCGCTTCGTCGACCGTCCGCTCCCATGGCGCCTGCGTTCATGGTGTCTGCGCCAGGCAAGGTGATTGTCTTTGGAGAGCACTCGGTTGTCTATGGAAAGGTGTGTACCCCTCACAGTTCGAGATATGGCGGTTCAATGGCTGACTGACCTCCTCTTGTTTCTTTTGTCTGATCCAGGCCGCCATTGCTGCTGCCATCTCCCTACGATCATACCTCCACGTCACAACGCTGTCGAAATCGAAACACACCGTCTCGCTTCGCTTCCCCGACATCGACCTCACGCATACCTGGGACATTGATAGTCTCCCGTGGGCAGCGTTCCACCACCCAGACAAGAAGAAGTCGTACTACTCCTTGGTCACATCGCTCGACGAGGAGCTGCTGGCCGCCCTGCAGCCACACATCGACGAGGTCTCCGCGGACAGACCTGAGGATATCCGAAAAGTCCACCGCAGCTCCGCCACCGCGTTCCTCTACCTCTTCCTTTCCCTGGGATCGCCGCGATTTCCAGGATCCCTCTACACACTGCGCTCCACAATTCCCATCTCCGCCGGTCTGGGCAGCAGCGCTTCGATATCAGTCTGCTTGGCCGCCTCCCTCCTTCTCCAGCTGCGGACGCTCTCTGGGCCTCATCCAGATCAGCCTTCGGAAGAGGCTCGCCTCCAGGTCGAGCGCATCAACCGCTGGGCCTTTGTGTCTGAGATGTGCATCCATGGAAACCCTTCAGGAGTCGATAACACGGTTGCGTCACAGGGCAAGGCCGTGGTGTTCCAGCGAACAGACTACAGCAAGCCGCCGTCAGTCCGCCCGCTGTGGGACTTTCCCGAGCTGCCTCTGCTTCTCGTGGACACAAAACAGGCCAAGTCGACGGCACACGAAGTGGCCAAGGTTGGAAAATTGAACAAGACACATCCCAAACTCGTCGGCACGATTCTCGACGCCATGCACAACGTTACCGATGCCGCCTCGGAGCTCATCGAAGACAAGAGCTTTGATCCCAAGGAGGAGGAGAGCCTGCGCAAGGTCGGCGAGCTGATGACGATCAACCACGGTCTCCTAAACTCGCTGGGTGTGTCCCACCCCAGGCTGGAAAGAGTCCGCGAACTGGTCGATCACGAGGGTATCGGATGGACCAAGCTTACGGGCGCGGGCGGCGGCGGCTGCTCCATCACGCTTCTGAGACCAAACGTGCCAAAGGAGAAGCTCACAAAGCTGGATGGCCAGTTCGAGGCTGAGGGTTATCAAAAGTTCAGCACCACTCTCGGCGGCGACGGCGTTGGTGTCCTGTGGCCGGCTGTGCTGAAAAACGGACTTCACGAAGACGAAGACGGCATGGAGATTGACGTGGACCTGTTTCTCAACGCACAGGGGACCGAGGGCGTTGAACGGCTCGTCGGCGTCCACGGCGACGGCGGCGAGAGAGAAGGCTGGAAGTTTTGGCGAGTGGAAAGCGAGCAGTAGGGGGCCAGCAATGGACGTGGCGTGTGATACAGACGGACGTGACCTGTTGAGCCTGTGCAAGGGAGAAAAGGGCGTAAGAGGGGAGAGACAATGTTACTGAGTCTGGCGTTAGGTATCAAGGTTGACGGGGGGCAATCAAACATAGCATGCGGTTTTGGGCATTCAGAGCGAAAGGAAGGGGGGAAAGGGTTCTCAGCATCGGCGTCTACACTCTACGCATGAGCACTTGGTCGCTTGTTTGGCGTTTAAGGAACCGTTTACGCTTTATGATATGATTAGCCTAATAATGAAATCATTTGCTAATACTCATCAGGATGGATTGTAATATCTCTCCTTAACAGTTAAGTATTGTCACATTTGAACAGATAGTCGTATACAGAGTTTGAGCAATGTCGGATATGCCTCGCTATGCTACTCTACTTGAGCTCTGCCAGACGGTACTTCCAGTATCCCTCCCGCACAGGATCCCACTTGTCCGCCAGCCGCTGCAGACACAGCCTGGCCTTTTCAACGTCTCCCTGCTTGTGATACACCTCAGACATGAGGTCCAGCGCATGCGAGCTCCGGACGCTCTCCCCCTCGCCCCCCAAGTCGCTGAAGAACTGCGACGCAAACTCGGCCACCGTGTCGAGCCCGCGTCCACCCTTGACCAGCACGCCGCGCAGGTAATGCCACGCAGACTGGTTCTGCGGCGCAAGCAAAATCTTTTCCTTTGCGTACTCCGTCTCCCTGTCGATGACGGCCTGAGGGACCTTTGGATCGTGCTCGGTGGGGGCAGACCCGGGCGTCGAGACGGACGGGTCCGAGAAGACGATGAAGAAGCGGTGCGACCAGGCCGAGTTGTTGCGCAGGTCGTCCTCGATCATGCTCTGCGTCGTCGCGAGCTCAAAGGGGCTCCAGTAGCCGAGCTTGGTGACGAGGTACTGCCGGTACGACCAGACGTGGTAGTTCTTGGTGTCCTCGGCGAGGATCCGGGAGATGAAGTCGGTCTCGGACTTTGCAAACTGGCGGACGGCCTCGAGGTCGTCGGCGGGGGCGAGGGTGGCGGCGAAGTGGTGGTCGAGGAGCAGCTGGCGGTGGTGCCAGATCTGGTAGTTCTTGAGGTTGTCGAGGGCGACGCCGTTGAGCCACTGGATCTCGTCGAGGACGGGGAGAGACAGCGCGGAGACGATCTTGAAGCGGTAGAGCCAGACGGTGTAGTGGGCTGGGTTCATGGCGATGACGCGCTCGGTGAGGCGCAGGCAGCGGGGGGAGTATTCCTCTGCGGCCATGACGGCGCGGAGGTACGATACGGCTGTTTTGAAGCAAACGAAGACTGTCAGTCAGGGAACAGCTCTCACTTTGGTCAGTGTAGCTTTGGTGAGGTCATTCATACCCTCGGCGTATTCATCGGGATAGGCAATCCTGGCCAGCGCATCCTCGGGCTCCGTCTGCGGAATGGGAGCGACATCGTCCCACTCGGGATCACTCGCCAGCGGCCCTGGGATCTCGCCGTACAGCTCCCTCTTGAGCTCCGCCATCTCTTTCCGCCTCTTCTTCTCCTCGTCGAGTTCCTCCTGGGAAACCTCGCCGCCTGTGGCTCGGGCAGCCTCTCTCCTGGTCAGGAACTGCCGGTGCAGCACGTCGAGCGCCGTCAGCCTCGCCTGGGACAGCGTCCGCTTCTTGAGCTCGTCGGGGCGGTACGTGCCAATGTCGCGGCCGTGCTTGTCCTCGCCCCAGCGGTAGCCGTTCTTGAGTCTACGGCAGGGGAGCCCTTCCTTGGCGACGTGCTTCCAGTACTCGCGGTCGGTCTTGTTGGAGAGCGAGACGAGGCGGTTGGCCACGGGGAGGATCAGGTTGGCGTGCGCGTACGTCTTCTTCTCGGCTGCTGTCAGGCCCGGGAAGCCGACCTCTTCGAAGCGCTTCTGGACGGGGTTGGTCTGGTAGAAGCGCTGCTTGGAGCGCTCGCCGACGGTCTCGGGGGGTGCTTCGGGGGTAGCTGCAGAAGGAGAACGGAGGAGTTAGACGGAATTGTATTTTCTTTTTCCTTTTATGCAAGAAGTTGTGACTCCAGCAGCGGATTGATGTTTCAATACCTTTGGGATCGGGGGTGGCAGCCTTTGCAGCGGCCTTGGCCTTGGGCGGCATGTTGGATGCTGGAGGTGTGAATTGGCGGGGCTTTTTGGGGGTGGCTGTTGGAGAAGCTTGGGAAAAGAATTGAAGCTCGAGGTCCGTCTGCCACCAACAGGCTGGAGCCTCCCCGCGATTGGCTTAGGCTGGGGATGATATCTTGGAGAACAATGGGAACAACAATCAGATGCACGAGGCGCTCGACTTTGCATTTATTCTGGCGCTTTACATTGTGAACGGAAATTGACTGCGTTTCTTGCCTAGTATTTGTTTGCTTGAGCTGTTGGTTTGTATCCCAGCATTCCATCCCGGAGCAGCCAAGAGTTGAATAGCTCGACATGATCTTCTCATTGCTTGCTCGAACATCTAAACTATCGAATCTCCATTTGAGTTGAGGTACGACAATCTTGTGATTTGCTTTATCCAACTAGCTGTGATATTCTCGCATTGCCCAACCCGCAGGTTCGACTGGCCCATTCCCTTCCTGTGTGTCGATCTGCTAACCAGAGATTGCTCGGAGAACTGCCCTTTGGAAACGAGGCATATCCTTAGAAATGCGTCGATACCCTTGTCTGGAGATTCGCTAAATGGCTATTGTTGTATATATATTGGCGTATAGGGGTATCATATGGCTTGTAGTAGTACTCGAATGTCATCACAGAGCGCGAAAGTTTTGCGACATGATGAGCCACCTCTTCAGCCCCCTCGCCGGATTCCTCGCCATGGCATCCCAATTAGGCACCAGCACAAACGTCTCGTTGAACATCTTCTGCGGCGCTTCCCGCCCCTTGCCGAACCGGACCTTGCCCATCGTGGTGACGACGATGCTCATCTTGCGCCCGCTCTTCTCGTTCTTGTCGCTCTCGTAGACATTGTCGGGCGCGCCGTACTGGAACGAAGGGTTGATGATGTGGGTGTCGAGCGACTCGATCTCGTACAGCACGTTCTCGCCCTGCGTCTCGAGGAGCTTGGAGTACTCCGCCGGCGTGGGGATGACGGAGCCGTTGATGGAGATGTCAGCCGGGATGTTGTAGCGCGTGGACGAGTTGATGTAGAAGGTGTCGAGCTTGGCGCGGCTGTTGATTGCCTGGTAGTAGCTGCTCGCAAAGTTCTCGGCAGCTGTTTTCGCGTCAAAGTTAGCGATTGGGAGTCGGCGGTGTTGTATAGATGCTGGGAGGACGCGCCTTCGCTGGAAGTCCTGACTTCCGTGTCCGCGTCTGGCAGTGTCATGATGCCTCTGTCTCTGGCAGCATCTGCGTCGTCTCTGGTTACACTGCAGATGTTATTCTTCGACTATTGCGGAGAAGAGCAGCAAGTGATTGTCTTCGTCCTTTGTCAGGTAGACCAAAAAAGTTGCCCTTTTCCTCCCATGACGTGCAGAATGCCCCGCCATATCGTACAGTTATCGCTGCGGCAAATTCGTACTATCAACACTGTATCATGCAATTCTCACGACTTCACGTCTTTGAGAGCTCACTCCGACTCAACGCTCTTCACAAACGATGCTCTCACTCAGACCGCGGGCCCTTTCCGGGCTGCGGCAAGCTCAGCCACGGCTGGCCTCGCCGCCCGGCTGGATCTGCCCCGGCTGCAGAACGGGCTTCGCTGCTGTGCGACGCTGGAACAGCTCTCAGAGGCCTGCGGGGTCCGGCGAGAAGCCGTATTATATCACGACGCCCATCTTCTATGTCAATGCTGGTAAATATCCCCTGCAGGAACTTCTCTCGTCGGGATGACTAACATTGGACCATGAAGCTCCTCACATTGGCCATCTTTACACCATGGTCCTCGCGGACGTGGTCAAGCGATGGCAGCAAATCAAAGGAAAGGAGGCCTACTTGTGTACGGGAACGGATGAGCACGGCATGAAGATCCAGAGAGCCGCCAGCAAGCATGGAATGGATCCAAAAGAGTTCTGTGACGGCAACTCGGTGAAATTCCGAGAGCTGGCCGCTGCGGCCAACATCTCAAACGACTTCTTCATCCGGACCACGGACCAGGAGCACAAGGACGCGGTATCGCAGTTCTGGTTGCACCTCAAGCATGCGACGCCCGAGAGCCTGGGGCTGTACAAAGGCGTCCACGAAGGGTGGTATTGCGTTAGTGATGAGTGCTTCTATCCTGAAGACTTGGTGCAGCCCAGCATCGCGCCTCAAACCGGGAGGAAGATCATGGTCAGCACCGAGACGGATAACGAAGTGGAGTGGGTAAAGGAGGAGACCTGGTTCTTTCCTCTAACGAAATACAAGGATGCTTTGTTGAAGCTCTACGATGAGAACCCTGACTGGATTAAGCCGGCACATCGAATGGCCGAAGCGAGAGACTGGATTGAAAACCACCTCGAAGATTTGTCCGTCACCAGGCCCGCCTCCAGGCTCAGCTGGGGCATACCGGACCCCGAGGATCACAGCCAGACCATCTATGTCTGGGTCGATGCCCTCATAAACTACATCACCAAGGCCGGGTATGGACGCAAGTGGCACTCGGCCAAGGACGATATGGGCTTATGGCCTGCCGATCTTCAGGTCATTGGAAAGGATATCCTGCGTTTCCACACAATCTACTGGCCAGCCTTGCTCATGGCCCTGGGCCTGCCTGTTTCCAAAGGGTTCCTCTGTCACAACCACTGGACCATGTCCAACCGTAAAATGTCCAAGTCGCTGGGCAACGTCGTCAACCCCTTTTTCGCCGTCCAGCGATGGGGCATTGACCCCTTACGGTATTTCCTCATGCGCAACGCCAGTCTGAACAAGGACATGAGCTACTCCAATCAGCAAATTGGTGCCGTCTACGTGAAGGAGCTGCAGGCAAACATTGGCAATCTCTTTTACAGAATTGCAAAGCCAAAGGCGTCCGTCAGATGGTCGACTCTCGAAGCGGTGGCGGCCTATCGCAATGGGGAGTTCGATGCCTGGGCTGAGAAGAATGCTACAAGTGATGTTGATGCGACGTACTCTAGCTTGGAGGGCCACTTGGCGGAGAGCCCTGCGGCCATCTGCAGAGAAATGGACGACTACAACACAAGCGGCGCGATACGCGAGATTTTCGAGCTGCTCAGAGAGGTATGAACCTGCAGTGACTCGGCTCCCTTTGTATCATCAGCACCAGACGCTAACTCACCGATCCATCAGACGAACCGCTATGTGACAGACTGCAAGCCCTGGGACATTGTCAAGCTACAAGGTGCAGAATCCCGCACACTGCTGAACTGGGTCATCTTCAACTGCGCAGAAGCCCTGCGCATTGCCGGCATCTTACTTCAGCCCATCATGCCCACCAAGGCATCTGAACTGCTGGATGCCTTGGGCGTCCGGTCTGACAGACGCACCGTTGAGTTTGCAGCCAAAGGAAAGGATGCCGATTATGGTACAGAGTCCAAACCAGTCGAGCCGGCGCCCCGAATGAGCAAATGGGACACCTTGTTTCCGCCGACGCCGAGCGCAGAGCTGTCGGATGATGAGCTGACGGAACACTTGAGGGTGGCTCTGCTGGACAAGACCAGGAACAAGATGAATCAGATGGCCGAGCTGCTGGCCATGGAGGCGCGGATGGGCGAGGAGGCGGTTGCCAAGCTTCTGGCAGATGTTCATGCCGCCAAGACTTCAACTCCATAGATGACGGGCATACTGTTATGGGTGCTATATAGGGGCAGGGTGTCGGTTTGTACGAAGTAGCATATGTGTACGATATGTATGGACGGAACAGGAGCCGGTTCAGACAAGGTCGCCGCTTACGAGCATGTTATTTGAACGCATGACTAGACATATAGATTGCATCTCATTGAGTGAAGAGCGATTGTACAATATGAGGCCATAGAAGATGTATTGCGTTGCGTAATCGTGGTTGATGGCAGCCCGTTTGACGTCGAGGTCTTTCCTTTTGGTTAAGGAAGGCGCTTAGGTGCACTAACACCCATTTTCCCTCCTACAACTCCTCAGTGCCCTCAAGCATAAAAGTACCAGACCACCCTGCAAAGTCCCGATTTGCTTCAAGATGAAAGTCAATGAGAAAATATGTATGGATGGCCTTGTTTGATCAAAGAAATTTCCCCTCGCTAACTGATAGCAGCCATCTCAACGAGCAGAGTTTTACTGGTGCCATACGAAGCTCACCATGTGCTCACTTACCACGACTGGATGCAAGACCCGGTAAACCTCCTCAAGAAAAAGACCATCCCCTACTTCTCTCCTGATCAGCTTTGCCAACATGTGCATAACCAGGCCATACAAGAAGCGACTGCCTCAGAGCCAATGACGCTGGAAGAGGAATACGAGAACCAGCTGTCGTGGCGGACGTCGCATGACAAGCTGACCTTTATCGTGTGCGAGCCGCTAAGCGGGGAGCAACAGAGCGTCACGGCTCAAGGGGATGATTCACCGGATCAAATGAGGGGCGACATTAATTTCTTCTTATATCTAGATGATGATGACGACGAAGAAGTTTCCAGCTCGTCAAGGGAGGGCAAAACCATACGACTGAGAGGCGAAGTAGACGTCATGATAGCAAAAACGCAGCACCGCGGAAAGGGTCTGGGAGAAGCAGCAGTGCGGTCGATTTTGGGATACATACGGCGGCATCTCTCAGATATACTGAGCGAGTACGCAAAGGGCGAGGGTCTGAACGGTGAAGAGGTGCAGCTGGCTGGGCTGATGGCCAAGATCAAGGAGGACAATGCGGGGAGCAGGGCGCTGTTCCGGAAGCTGGGCTTTAGGCAGGAGGGAGAGGCGAATTATTTTGGAGAGGTGAAGATGGTGATGGATTGGGAGGGGAGTGTGATTGAGGGTTTGGGGAAGGGGCTGGAGTATCGGGAGTTGGAGTATGTGATGTGATTTTTTTTTTTTTTGCTTTGATATAGATTCTCATGATGCCTTTTGGTTGTGGTGGTGGATATAGTAGACGTCTATAGAGGCTGTTTCTATCTGCTTCCTCCAGCTTTTCTCTTCTCTTAGATCATTCTTTTTCCTGTTCCAAATCATGGATTCTAAATCAGCTAGTCAAGCTTGAAATCATTATTATCCACGATACCAAGGCTGAATTGAGCTATTTGTATGATTTACCAACAGCCAAGCCTCTCGATCCTCTCCATCCTCAGTTGGCAGCCTCACACAGTACAAGCAGCCTCGTACCCACAACCACCACACCCAACCAATCCGAAGCCCCCAAAAATTCCAACACCACACTCAACTCTCGAACGCTCAACCCTCAACCATCACCAGCCTTCCAACCGCCAATCCTCCACCACCAGGCAATTCTCCTCCCCAAAACAGCGCTCGACAACAAACTTCGCCTCGCCTCCCACAATGAACTCCATCATCCGCCTCGCGCGGCCCCTCCTCCCGCGCATCGCCCCCCTCTCCCAACGGTAATCCATCCATCCAATCCTCCCTCTCAACCTCAAATCGCAAATCCGCAACAAAAGCTAACACATTCCTTCTCTGCCTCCCCTCAGGACATACACATGCCTCTCCCCCCTCCGACCAACCCTAACATCGACCTTTCGCCCCACCACCACCTCCTTCACACCCTCTCCCACAACAACAGCAACATCAACAGAAGCTTCAGCGGCAGACGTCGTGCCCGCAGCGGCGGTCTCCGCGCATCCCGCCCTGCAGGGCATGCAGCTGCGCTTCGGCCCGCGCAACACCATGAACGGGCACACGAGGCTCGTGCAGAAGCGGAGACACGGCTGGCTCAAGAGGACGCGGAGCAAGACGGGGCGGAGGATCTTGCAGAGGAGGAAGCTCAAGGGGAGGAGGCATGTTGCGTGGTGAGGGGGGGCTGTTGCTTGCTCAATTTGGTCCGATGAGTGGGACTTGGGGGTTGGAGGAGAGATGTGGTTGAAGAAGGAGTGAAAGAAGGAGGGAGATTTACCTCGTGTTTGGATTGACACGAGGGTTCTTGGGAGTGTCTTTGGGATGTATATCAAAGGGCAATGGGCGGGCTACTAGATGTAGAGGCATATTGCAGTGTACTATTACTTGTCGAGAAAGAGACTCGATCACGACGATTGGAAGCAATAGAGTCAAATCATAAGAAAAAAAAAATATCATTACATTACAAACAACTTCCTCAAGCAGGCTAATCATACATCTACACCGGCCCAACAACACCAGTCTCGCACTTCAAAGTATCCGTATGACACACAATACTCAACGAATCGCTGGCATCACCAATCCACACCTTATACCCTCCATCGACCGCGGGGACCTTCCAATCCTGCGCCACCACGTCCCACACACTGACATCCTTGCGTGTAAGCGTCAGCGTCACCGTCGTCGTCTCCCCCGGCTTCAGCTCCTTCGTCTTCTCAAAGTCGCGGAGCTGGATAATCGGCGTATCGTAGTCGACATCATCCGGAAACTGGAGATAGGCCTGCACGGATGCCTTGCCAGCATACTCATCGCCCGTGTTCTGCACCGTCACCGTGAGGTTGTACGCAACGTCCCAGAGCGCAGGATTGCCTCCCTCGCCCCCGCCCGCGCGAGCGCCGGGCTTCTGCGTGGTGGAGTAGCCGTCGGGGTACGGATACGTGCCCGTCTTGCCGTCCGAAATGGCCTTGTTGGCATCGCCCTGCGACAGCCAGGAGTAGATGTATCGGGGGATCTTGTCGAAGCCTGACGGGGTGACGGCCTCGCTTGCAGATGGGATAGATTGCGCAAAGTTGGGAGTGTTGCCCTTGGAAGGGCGAGCCGGAGGGTATGTGCTCAGCTTCGTGACCTTTTTGATGGACGCTGCCTTGAAGGTAAAGTTTGTGTAGCTCAGGCCATGGCCAAAAGCGTACCGGGGCTTGATCTTGTTCTTGTTGAGCCAGCGATAGTCAATATACAGACCCTCCGTGTATGTGTCTTGGGGCTGGTTGAGGAACTCCGAATCAATAAGCTTAGTGACGCTTTTGGGGAGGTCGTCCTCCTTTTTAGTGATGGAATAAGGCAAGTGTCCGCACGGCGAAGCGTGGCCGAAGAGGACGTTTGTCAGGGACTTCCCGGCTTCTTGGCCGGGCAGATGTGCAACAAGCACAGCCTTGACGGACGGCAGATCGATCCACTTCTCCAGAATCAGGGGACCGACGGTGTGTATCACGACAACGACGTTGCTGAACTTGCTCGCGGCATCTTGCACAAGCTTATCGCCGTTGTGCCATGCGTACAAGCCGGATTTGTCGCGGTCGCCGTGGTTGCCTTCCACGGTGTATGTGTTCTCGCCGGCATCCGAGTGGATGAAGACGATGGCGACGTCGTTGGCTGATACTTCGCCGACAGAAGGGAACTTATCTGTGTCGTAAAAGGTGACATTGTCGGCCTCTGCAGTGATGGCTGAGATGGGATCGTCCAGATAGGGGTAATCAACAGTCCCAGATCCCCATCCCTGCCCCAGAGTTCCCTTGTTGCAGTTGCGATCAGTGCATGAATTGATGCCCTTTGGGTTTTTCTGAGCATCGGTGCCGAAAACTTGGAGGGGCTGCGAAGGCGATAGAGGGAGAATGCCGCCGTCGTTCTTCAAGAGGGTAATGGCTTCCTGAGAAATCTGACGAGCAATCACGTCGTGATCTTCTCGGACCGGGACGAACTCGTTCGTGATGCCAAATGGCGAAAGCGGCAGCGCGGCAGGATACAGCGGGTTGAATGCATGATGAGAGTTGGTGTCGAAATTCGTCGCGGGGAACCCCTTGTCCTGGCCCATCTTGTACCATGCAGCCGCGATGCGTGTAGCGGCGTCGTTGATGCGATCCATGGGAACGGAGCCGTTGAGGGCGGACCGCGTGAGCTCATACATCCAGTACGAGCCGCCGAAGAAGGGGATCTGAACGTCGCCCGGCATGTCCATATCCAGACCGGCAATGGCTGAAGCGACGCCGGACATGTGAGCGAGCCAATCGGTCATGATGAAGCCCTGAAACCCCATCTCATCTTTGAGGAGAGCATTCATAAGGTAGGGGTGCTGAGAGCACGCAGTACCATTTACCTGGGCAAGCAAGGAAAGCAATTAGTCCTCGGTCTATAGTTGTGCCATTCCTCTGGTATTCACTTACAGCGTTGTAAGCCATCATGACGGCGCCGACACCCGCTCGAATGCCCTCGGCAAATGGCCAGGCGTAGACTTCATGCAGCGTCCTATCATCTTTTCGCCGTCAACCGTTGTCAGCAACTCACATCGCTACTCTTCATACCCCAGGAACACTTACCAATGTTCGAACTGTACGCATATTGGAATGGATTGTACATGCGGTACATCTCCTGCTCGTTGCCGATAAAGTGCTTGATAGTCGCAATGACTCCCTGCTCCTGGACGCCCCTGATCGTCTCTCTCGCACCGACGGCTTGGAGCACAGGATCAGCACCAAAGCCCTCCCAGTTGCGGCCGCCCTTGGGCTTGCGACCTATCGGTCCAACCGTTGGTCCCAGCCAGACATTGACGCCCTTGCCGCGGTTCTCCTTTCCAATGGCCACACCGCGCTGATACATGAGTGCCTTGTCGAACGTTGCGCCAACGGTGATTCCGTCAGGAAAAGCCGTTACATTGTCCGCGTGTCGGACACCCGCAGGGCTGTCGTTCAGACACAGCTGGGGAAAGGAAACTCGATACGCGGAGCCTGTATTTCCGGCACATCGCCTTGATCACAGTTAGTCTCAATCTCGAAGCAGGCGCTCATCCTAGCAAATGGAGTTATGAAACCCTTTGCTGAAGGTATGACAAAGACCTTTCACCACTTGAAGAGGCTTCGGTCTGTGCTTTGGCAAGGCTCCAGATAACTCACCCTGTTCTCAATGGTCAGTATACAATCACTCGCCCATCCACAGTTCGAAACTGCCTTTCATCTTGACAATGCCAGCACTCACCCATGTAGATACCCGTTCCTGCGGTGATATTCGTCTTCTCTGCCAGGGTCATAGAGTCGACAAGAGCCTTGGCCTTGGTATAACTCTCTCGCCAATCGTCAACCCATCCACCGTGCGGCGCTGGATAATATGGAGGCACATAGTAGCCATCCGGAACCCAGGCTTGGGCCGCGGCTGCTGCTGCTATCTGCGCGTTTGCCGACGTAGCAGTAGGTCCGGCACTCCCCAGTGCAACCAAGCCAGACAAGACACACGTCACGGTGGACAACTTGACGCTGTCGGGCAACGGGGTCATGATGCCAACTTCCCAGAAGATAAACAACAGACAACAGAGCGCGGCTGATGCGTATATAGAGACTCTAGAAGCGGGCACCCCTGGTCTCGCGTGCTCAAGAGCAGCATGGTAGTACTTTGCAGACAACGGTCAGCTCGTTTCCAACTGACTGGGACGAACGATGGAGACGACGTCGTATATTTACCTCTAATCGTTTCCCCATCTTGGTGAACCCTGTTGAGGCCCAGTGCCCAAGGGATGAGGAAATCATGCATGAGAACCACACCCGCCAGCCTCGTGTTCGCGGTGAGACATCTGTGACCCCCCTCCTGCTGGCCCAGCCAAGTCCCAAGGGAGAGGGCCGTGGCAATGAGACTGACCCATTTCCCGGTTGATTTTCTTGCTTCTCTTGGTAGACCAATACCGCCTTCGTCTGTGCTTCACGCCCACAGTGGCTCTTGGACGGCAGTCAATCACTACTCCATCCGTACTGTGCATTGTATCGTCCCAAAGACGGGCATTATACTAGCACGACGTGTAGACACTCGGACAGCAGAGAGGCCCCCCGTTGGAGAAGTGCAGAACCAACAAGGCCAATCAGGCACAAGCATTCCCCCCCTTCGGTCCCATTCCTCGCCTGCTTCGTCTCTTCCATTTCCCACAGCCAAGAGCTGAATGCTTGCAATGTGGTTGCACTTGCACCAAGGTGTTCTCTGCCCGCATAAGCTACTGGACTCGTGGCATCACCAAAGCCGGCGGCCATGAAGTCAGAGGATGATCCCACGTCACCGCCTCCAGCTTGCAGATGCACGAACTGGCCACCAGCCCTGAATTGGGAACGTCACCATTGCGCTTTCGGGCTCGCTCATTCAGGCATCAAGCGTCGGCCTCGGTGCAATGTCTCGAAAAGGCCACTGGCGGTGGAGCGGCGCCTGGTTTTCTCGTGCTGTCCAAGCGTATTGACCGTATGGCGTAGCGGCGGGGATATCCGGCATGGCGGCGACAATGGCAGCGAGCAGCAACAATAGCAGAGCTTGCAGAGCATGTATGGAGTTTGCAGGGGGTCCGAGAACGAGATAGTCTAGACTAGGTAGAGAAGCAGATCGATGGCGTGGCTTTGGCGGACAAGGACAGGCATCGCGTGGAGCAGCAGCCGCAGTATGATGTGATGCCCCTCGATGGTCAACTGCGTTTCGAGGCTCGTCGAGCACATTCGCAGCCTGACTGATCTGCTCGTATGAAGTATTGATCACAAGAAATATCGGGCACCCCAAAGAGACGAGAGGCGGGTGGCGCTCGGCTCCGTCGATCGATCTAGAACAATTCTGGCCAGGTTGAGGACGACGGCCGTTCGTTAGCGCCCTGCATTGGCGATGGGAATGTTGCGCAAGTCGTAATAGTTTGCTTGATTCGAGTAAGGAGAACAGAAGATGGTGGGTGCCATGAGATATAGAGAGAGGGATTGACACTAATGAAAGTGACAGCGAATGGAAGGCCCCGCGTGATGCCAGTTTTTTGGTGGCTGCTGGCTGCTGATTCTCTGCAATTCACGGCTGTGGTATCGCGATTCGATAGTTTCTATCGACTGTGACACTTGCTTCTCAGCACCGACGAGAATGAAAAGAAACGTGATGACGAGGTCGGGATGCTTCTGACGAGGTTCTGGAGATGGGAGACGTAACAAGGATAATCCGGTAGTATGTACATGTACTCCTTGCATCGTCGTGATCGTGTTCTCCAGGTACAACAGCTTCGACTTGTACAGCTAACCAGG
Source organism: Trichoderma sp. PF4103 (assembly GCA_023628735.1). NCBI lineage: Eukaryota > Fungi > Ascomycota > Sordariomycetes > Hypocreales > Hypocreaceae > Trichoderma > Trichoderma sp. PF4103. The sequence goes on along the minus strand of JAMAKC010000039.1, from coordinate 50,783 downwards.
CCTATCTACCCTACAAAGAGGCTGGACAATACCGCCGATTGATTCTCTAGATACAGACTCGGGACTTGATCAGTATGGATAAAAGGCAGAAAGGCTTTGTAGCCGGCGCTTCGATACGCTCCTGATATAATTGCTGTCCGACGACCTTATCTAGGTAGTCCGTAATGACATCCGTAGCACATCTTTAAACAGCAGTGTTGATTCGTCCGGCAGTTGCTTCTGCAGCACGATGGCGGCAAAAGCACTCGAGACTATCTCGATTGCCGTAGCAAATCTGCATGCTGTATTTGTCATGTTCCTTAGGAAGTTGTGGGTGGTCAATATAGAAAACATCTCAGTGCTTGTAGCGTGACTCTTGCAGAAGCCGCGGGTTGAGGAGTCGCTGCAACACTAGAGATATCTGACTAGGTATTTGCGAGCTTCCTCTTTGGAGACATTGCCCGAGATCAACTTCTATATGTGTCCGAGTGCAGGAGACTCATGAAGAGCCACGTGGAGTTAGCTAAAGCCGTGCTCGAGCAAAGAGGGCGACGAAACGGGTAGAGGATAGACATAACAAGACATCATGCGGGCAAGCAAGTCGGTCACCAGCTCGTTAGGAGGCACTCTCGATGAACCAATTCCCTCTCATTATGAATAGTCGACATACTTCAACGCCGTTTGCAATTGACCGACGATAGAGAGGATATACATTCCAAGGGGAGGGAGAGAAGAAACATCTTACCCAATTTCTGTCTCTAAACGAGTGTGTGTGAGTCGGTTGACAACAGCCGCGCCCCCGCAACCCTAAGCAAAAAATCCTTTCCGTTTGCCGATCGAGCCGTCAATACCACCTGCTAATATTGGCTTGTTCCGCTGAAGATCAGTAGGTAAAGGAAATGGAGAGGAGCCGGCCGAAGAGAAAAAGACTCGAGGTTTGAGACAGCGAGACGAAGATGAAGTGAGGAATGCTGTGCGTAGGTGTTGAAATGTAAAGTTGACCGACTTACACGGAGATTCTCAAAGCCTCCTTCATGGGTATATATCAACGCCTGTATTTCTTGTCGCCGCATATCGTTCTGGATGTCATACCACTTTGCACGGCCTTGTGACTTCTATCGCTCTGTGCCATCGGCTAGGACATCACAAAGCTCAGAGCCTGGCAAGTCGATTTCATCGGTCACCGAAACCAACGCCACCTCCTCCGTCCCCTGTCAACTTCAACCTGTCAGATGCTAGATCCCTGAGCACATCCCCCACGCCAAATTCTCTTTTGCCCCTGTGAGATAATTCTCTCATTCCTATAGGCGCTTAGACGGCTCGCTATCGATCTTTTACCACAAGTGAAAGTGGAAGCAATCTAGGGACCACCAATCGCCTTTTACAAACGCCTTGCGAGTTTCCTATTCGGCACCAATCTCCTTCATCCATCTACACAAATCCTCCCGACAATTCCTCGAGTCCAGTCAATCGGATAGTCTCTAGCACCCATCCCGCACAGTCAAGCCTATCGACTTTCTATTTCGGGGCTTCGGCTGCGCTGCCCGCGTTTCTTCCTGAGTCGCGTTCATGCAAAGTCTGGGCGACTAAGCCACCACCCGCAAAAAAGTAGAGAGGAAACACCACGGGAGCCCTCACACATGAAGCAGGCGGGGCTCAACGGTAACAAAACAGGAAATGTGAGACGTCTGCTTTTTGAACCCTTTGACGCTGCCTGTTGCTCAAAGGGTATAGTATGAGAAGGTAGCTCGAGAGATAGGGCCGTTCAATGTTGCATCCAGGGGCGGACGGACTGTCCGAGTCTGTGTGCTGTCTCACATGGCAATGCGGAAACTCGTTACCCCAAGTGTTGTATATAAATCTAGACAGACGCCCATCGGATGCAAGGCTTGCTGATGTCTTCCTGAAGATATTGTAAACGGTCCTAGTGGCGTCACCTATTGTTCTTTTCAATTTTCTTGCGAGTCTGTGTATGGTTCTGCTAGATCGCGACCTCAGCATCAGCTCCTTCATTGTGTATATCTGTTTCTCTGGTATAATCTGTCCATATACCATACTCTCGAACAATATGAAGTGCTGGCAACTTCTTTCCCTCGCCGCTGTCGTGGCTGGTAGCCCGGTGTCATCCGTTCGGGAGTATACCCAGATGCTCAGAGCTCGCCGTAACTCCTCCCCTCTGCCTCCCTATGAACCACAACTGGCTTGCTAACAACTCACAAAGAGGCCGATAGCAAAAGCTTCACAGCTACACAGACGGACCTCACAGACCTCGAGTTCTTCGTCCAGTATGCCGGAGCCGCCTACTGCAACACCCAAACACCCGCCGACCAGCCCGTCGTATGCGCCAACGATGGCTGTCCCGGCGTCGCAGCAACCGTCATCAACTCCTTTGAGTACGTTCCCCCATTACACACACTTGATCATGAATCAAAAGATCTAACTGTCACCTTCTTCAAAGGGGCTCCGTGACCGGCATCGGAGGCTTCGTCGCCGTCGACGCCGCCCACCAGCAAATCATCCTCGCCGTCCGCGGCTCCAAGAACATCCGCAACTTCATCACCGACGTCGAGTTCGCCTTCGAGGACTGCGCCTTCGCCCCGGGCTGCCAGGTCCACGACGGCTTCAGCAAGGCCTGGGACGAAATCGCCGACGCCGCCACCGCCGCCGTCGCCCAGGCCGTCGCCGCCAACCCGTCCTTTGGCATCGTCGCCACGGGGCACTCCCTGGGCGGTGCCGTCGCCACGCTCGGGGCCACGGTCCTGCGCGGCCAGGGCCTCCCCGTCGACGTCTACACGTACGGGTCGCCGCGCGTGGGCAACGACGTGTACGCCAACTTTGTGACCGCCCAGCCTGGCGCCGAGTTTCGCGTTACGCATGTTGACGATCCCGTGCCTCGTCTGCCCCCTATCATCTTTGACTATCGCCACGTCTCGCCCGAGTTTTGGCTCTCTACTGGCGATGCCGAGACGGTTTCTTATGCTGTTGCTGATGTGGCCGTCTGCACTGGCATCGACAATGTGGATTGCAACGCCAGTACCTCCGGCGTCGATCTCACTGCCCACTCCTATTACTTTGAGCAAGTCTCGGCTTGCGCTCCCTCTGGTCTACAATTCAAGCGTGACGATAACTCGACCGACTCAGGCATTGATCAAGCTTCGCATGACAGGATTGTCAAGTGGAGTCTCGAGGACCAGGCCTTTGTTGCTTCCAAGGGGGCATAAGTGGATGAGAAGACAGATACTTTCTGTGTTTACACGGCGTTATGATGGTGGCTGGTGTAATGGACAGAACAAACGAAGTGAACTCTTGCATTGGAAAACGTACGGGGCTACATCGCTACGCGCAGTGCGAAAGAATTTGCATTAACTGATATATATATGTAGCTTCGGAAAAACGTGTCTAATTCATCTGCAATGAGACCGCATTCATCATAGCCCGCTTGCCTGGCGCCGCGTTTGGATCGTAAAGAAAGGAGAGCAGCTGTGAGACTCAGTCGTGAAACTCAGTCAGTGAGTTCCCTCAGTTATCATGCCCTGGGCGTTGGGCACGCCAATTAAAATCACGCCTCGTGGCACTCTGACCTCCTTGACCTTCATGCAGCCAAAGACGTTGACCTCCTTAATGTTCGGGCAGGCTCGGAATATGCACCCGAGGATAAAGTCGGTAACCTCTTCGCAGAAGCTAATCTCGAGATGTCGCAGCTCCGGATACTGTTTCGTTTCACCAAAGGCCTCTTCAAAGGCTTCGCGGGATATGTTCCGGCAAGCATGCACATTCACATGTCGCAATGTGCGCCCCGAGTGGTTCATCAGCGCCTTGAACCCCTCGCTGCAGAGTCCGATATTCTTGGGGTTCTCCCGTGGATGAGCAGCATCCAACTGCCGGCATTTCTGAAAGTCCACAAACTCCAATGGCAGGTTTTCCCAGTTGGTGAAGAGTTGGGCGAAGCCGTTGTCTGTCATCACCTCGCTTTCCGTGATGCGAAGCTTGGCTAACGAACGGCAGTGGTTGTGTATGGCATCCAGGACGCTGTCATCGGCATCTGGCACCCTCTTAACCGACAACGTTCGGAGCTCTTTGCCAATCTGAGTGATACAGGATTTGAGAGCGTCTGAAGAGAGGTCCTGCAGCAGCTCCAGACTGACATGCCGAAGGCTCGAAAGCTGTCCAATCGCAGTCACCCCTGCATCTGTGACCTTTTGATTGTGGCAGACCTTTAGACGGGTCAGCTGGGGGCAGCATCCCTTCAGAAGCTGTATAGTTTCGTCTCCGAAATGCCTATCCGTGAAGTAAACCTGCAGTTCCTTCAATGATTCGCCCTTGGTAGTGAGAAACTCGTGCCATTTTTCTTCGCTCAGGAGATTTGCACCATGCAAGTAGAAACTCTCCAGTCGGATATCTCTCGAGAGCAAATAGTCCATGACCTCGTCTTTAAACTGGACCGCACACCGAACCTTGAATTTCTTCAAGTTTGACGCCACTTGAAAGATGCTGATGAACTCCTGGTGACCGAGCTTTGCGCCGTCGTAGATGTGCAGGACTTCAGTGGATGGCTGCGTAAACAAGGGCAGAGTATCTGGTTTCAACAGACGCCGCTTGGAGAATATCCGAGCAATCTTGTCGATGAGGTGTTCGGGAAGATCGCCCAAGCTTTCTGCCAGATCCACGTTCTTTGCTAATGTCTGCACGCAAAGCGTAGCGAGGCTTTTCGTGCCCACGTCTCCATCAAGCATTCGGCTCTGAATGGTTCGTCGCGAGCCCACGCCGCCTGTCTGTTTCCGAGGTTTCTTTTTAGGCTGTCCCTCTCGCTCCTTGGCCATTTCACGGCCACAGGGAGCACACAACAGGCCTCCGTCGGGTCCAGCCACGGAATAGGGTGTGACGGTGAAGCGCTTTCCGCATATTTCGCAGTTCTCCATTTGGCCGGGAAGCGGCGCCCGCCTCTCTTCAAAGATGGCCAGAGCTATGTCGTCGTCGTCATCCTCATCGTCGGCCATCTTTTTGCGCTTCTTGAAAGCCTTGCTTGCCTTGATCTTGTCCAAGGCCGCGGTGTTGCGGCCTCTTGTCGTCCGACTTGATGAGCTTGCCTCCACCGTGACCGAAACGGTCTCGACGGCTTCAACAACTTCGGGAACATTGTTGTCCTCGGTCGATTCGCCTGCTTGTTGCCTTCGTCGGTCCGCCTCGATTCTGATTTGAGCAGCAGAGATATTGTGCGACTAGAGACTATGTCAGCGAATGCAACCTTGGAAGTTGACATGCAATGAAGCCTTACCGCAAGGAAATCAGTCAAGGCAGATTGGCTGAAAGTCAGTCGTCAGCTTGGACTGGCCTGGAGAGTCGTCATATCGCGATAGGTACTTACGGCCCAGTAATGTTACGACTTGGCCGCCCATTCTGGTTCTCGTCATATCGGCGTGAACGAGTCCTGATTTGAAAAGTTGGTCAGCCATATGCTTCGAGGTACTGATGCAGGAATCAGGCAAGACTTGGGAGACGAACATGGTGAGGACGTGGTGCCCAGGCGGCTCAACCGATGCTGGGCTCTGGTAGTAGGATTGGCGATGGTACCAGGCGAAAGGGTCTCGCGCTCTTGTTTGAGAAGATGAAAATCGAAGACTAGAAAATTTCTCTCCTTCCTTCAAAGCGGCGCGAGAGAAACACGGTGTGCAGCAGGTTCAATCTGCTCTTTGCGAAAGTTCATTGGCACAGTGCCAAATGGTTCGGTATGATTCAGGCGTTGTCGCCACATGTCGCGGAGAGGATTGAGCCGAGTCTAGAGTAATTCCCAATCAACACTGTGCAAATCACCAGCTCTCTCGTTACTAGGCCGCAAGCCGAGTGACAGCACAGTGCAGGTACAGTAGTTGCTCGCCAACAAATCGCCGCTTATCGCTGCACGTGCTTTCGCGTAAAGTGGCAAGCGCGTCCCGCTGCGGCAGCAGACACTGTGAATCGGCATGGCCGCTGCACTTTAGGTAGTCACGGCTGGTGAGGCGAGTTGCTGCCGACTTTTCATCCAGTCACCTCAGCCCGACCCTTTCCTTAGGTTCTCTTTTTTTTTCTGTCTCTAATTTCCTCCCCCCTTCATCAGATTGAAGCGATCAGGACCGGCTTCGTCTCCCGCTGTTTGATGCAAAAGGCTGTGATCCGGCGGCCATTCATCTGACAGTCACTTGAAGCCTCTCCGAGCGCTGAAGCTGTTGAGCAAAGCGTAAGGCTTACTTATCAGGCTGGTCAACCGCCCTCGCATCCGCTGCCCAATTCACGTCCTTCGTTTCTGTCGAAGCAAAAGCTGTCTTTTCCTCTCCGCGGACTCACTGCGGGCGAGACCTGATTTTCCTCTTCTCATTCGATATACGCCGGTCTTTTACGTCCTTCTCAACCGTCATCCTTGCGGGTGAAGCGTCACAATGCCTCGTCGCCCCTCTTTGAAGGCATCGGCCACCCCTGTGCCCAAGACTACCGGTATGATGCGAAATCTCAAATATGTCACTACGATTACCAATCTGGTTCATTTCTGACAGCTTATAGATCCTGAGACTGGCTCTGGCAGTGCACCTGGCCGCGTGACCCGCGCGAGGTCTGCGAGGAACTCTGGAGTCTCCTCTGCTGCGGATGAGCTGTCCCTGCCACCATCAGAGACCAAGGCGTCGCTGTCAAGGTCTCTCCGGGGAAGGCTGTCCAATGCATTCCGTGCACAAGACTATGATAGTCTGACTCCTGAGTCTACTTTCTCAATCCTCACGCCATTTGGACCGACTTCGGAAAGCGGTTACTCTACGCCTGGAACTAGTAAACTCCCGAGCCCTGCTGAAGGAGCTACCGCGACTGAAAAGCCGGCCCGTTCTGCCCTGGAAGTACGCATACCTGCAAAGAGCAGGATGCAAGGACCAGATGGGGATGAGCGAGCATTACGGCGCAGCATCTACTCACTCAACTCAACTGCTAAGAGCAAGAGAGTGACAGAAATTGCGGACTCGGAGGATGAAGACGATGACCTTCCAGGAAATGGTCGCGATGCAAGAGTCGCTCGTCGGCTGCAGAATGAGGAATACCGTGCAGCCAGCTTGAGATCGCGCCGCTCTAATGGTACTGATGCACAACCGGTTGTCACAGCCGAAGCTTCGGGGAAACGGCCCAGATCTCTCTTGAGCCCCTCTGCAACCCAGAAGCGACCGGCAAAGAAGAGCAGAGTCATTCCCGATTCTGACGAGGATGTCGACATGGATGCTGAAATTGCTGCTGGTCTTGCACTGAGCGATGATGAATCTGATGGCGACGAATTTCTGGAAGACGAGGACCTTGACGATGAGGAGGAAATCCCGGCTTCAAGTGACGATGAAGCCCCAAAGCCGCGAAAGCAAAAAAAGTCGCCTGCCAAGAAACGCGCTGCAGCCACTCGCCCGTCTGCTGATGCTGCTGGAGCCGCCACAGCCAATTCCGAACCCGGACGACGTCAGTTTACTGTTTGGGATGATGATGATGACTTCTGGGGTCCCCTAAATCCTTACAGCTCGAGCTCTGAATCGGTTGACGACCTTGACGAGATTGAGGCTGTTCGCCTATACCTACCACTTCCTGATCATCTGCGGGAAGCTGCAGCCAGGCGTCGTGCGTATAGAAGGAACAAAAGCGAGAGCCGTTCTACCAAGGAACGGAATCGACTTGAGAAGCATCATCCAGAACTCAAAACCATGTGGACAGATTTGGAGAAGATGCCCGTGATGAAGGCCGGCAAGATAGACCAGCCAGCAAGCATTTCCAGACAGCTCAAACCATTCCAGCTCGAGGGTGTTGCTTGGATGAAGGCAATGGAGAAAATGGAGTGGAAAGGAGGTCTTTTGGGCGATGAAATGGGCCTCGGCAAGACCATTCAGGCAGTCTCTCTCATCATGTCTGATTATCCAGCGAAGCAGCCCACCCTGGTCCTCGTCCCCCCGGTCGCTCTTATGCAATGGCAATCGGAGATCAAGTCCTATACAGATGGCACTCTCAAGACTTTCGTGTTCCACGGCACCAACCAAAAGGCCAAAAATATCACTGTCAAAGAACTCAAGAAATTTGACGTGATCATGATGTCCTACAACAGTCTGGAGTCCATGTATCGGAAGCAAGAAAAGGGATTCAAACGAAAAGACGGCATCTACAAGGAAAAGAGTGTCATTCACGCCATCACTTTCCATCGCGCCATTCTCGACGAAGCGCACTGCATCAAAACGAGGACTACAATGACCGCCAAAGCCTGCTTCGCGCTGAAGACAGAGTATCGTTGGTGCTTAAGCGGTACGCCTCTGCAGAACCGAATCGGAGAGCTCTTCTCCCTGGTGAGGTTCCTCAACATCAAGCCTTTCGCGTCCTATCTCTGCAAGCAATGCACTTGCTCGACGCTCGAGTGGTCTATGGACGAAAACAGTCGCTGTTCCGACTGTGGGCATGCGGGCATGCAGCATGTGTCCGTCTTCAACCAAGAGCTGCTCAACCCAATCCAGAAGTTTGGTAACTTGGGTCCTGGCCGAGAAGCGTTCCAGAAGTTACGGTTGATGACGGACCGCATCATGCTACGGCGACTGAAGAAAGATCACACCAACTCTATGGAACTTCCTGTGAAGGAAGTGCATGTCGACCGTCAGTTCTTCGGAGAAGAGGAGAATGACTTTGCCAACAGCATCATGACCAACGGACAGCGCAAGTTCGATACCTACGTCGCGCAGGGCGTTCTCCTGAACAACTATGCGAACATTTTCGGTCTCATCATGCAAATGAGACAGGTCGCCGACCATCCTGACCTGATTTTGAAGAAGAATGCCGAAGGAGGTCAAAACATCTTGGTCTGCTGTATCTGCGATGAGCCTGCCGAGGACACCATCAAGAGCCGTTGCAAGCATGACTTTTGCAGAGCCTGTGTCTCCAGTTATATCAAGTCGACAGATGAGCCAGACTGCCCACGATGCCACATCGGCCTTGTCATTGACCTTGAGCAGCCAGAAATTGAGCAAGACGAAGCCCTGGTCAAGAAGTCTTCCATTGTCAATCGCATCAAAATGGAGAACTGGACATCCTCGTCTAAAATCGAACTGCTTGTTCACGAGCTTCACAAGCTGCGTTCGGACAATGCAACCCACAAGTCAATCATCTTCTCACAGTTTACTACGATGCTGCAGCTGATTGAATGGCGACTTCGGAGAGCTGGAATCACCACCGTCATGCTCGACGGCAGCATGACCCCGGCCCAGCGACAGGCGTCGATCGAGCACTTTATGAACAACATCGACGTGGAATGCTTTCTGGTATCGCTCAAGGCTGGCGGTGTTGCACTCAACCTCACTGAGGCATCCCGAGTATTCATTGTAGACCCGTAAGTACAATGCCTCTACCAGCAGTATACACGTGTATTTGGCTAACATTGCATCGCCAGTTGGTGGAACCCGGCGGCTGAGTGGCAGTCTGCGGATCGCTGCCACCGCATTGGACAAACACGACCATGCATCATCACGCGCCTTTGCATTGAGGACTCTGTCGAAAGCCGAATGGTGTTGATCCAAGAAAAGAAGACGAGCATGATTCACTCCACGGTCAACGCCGATGACAAGGCGATGGATACCTTGAGCCCCGAAGACATGCAATTCTTGTTCCGCGGTTCATAAATCTGATGAGAATATCCGGTTTTGGCGTTGAGATGGTCGATCGACATTGACACGGCCCATTGGGCATGGAACGCTTCATCACGAGAGGATTATGTCGGTCATTAAACAAGGGCAGGCGTTGGAGGGTATGTTGACATTTCGACGATTTTGGTAGTTGCGACGGAGCGTAGTCGCAAATGTTCCGTGATACATTGGTGCTCAGATATATAATAAAACGTTGCTCTACTTTACTTTCTTTGTTGGCATTCTCATGTCGTGAGTTGTCTGGATGCGACAAGTTGTCTGGATGTGACAAGAGCTCCATGGTGAAAACGTCAGAGCATACAGACTTCGATGACAACTTGAAATAAGAGCTTGAGGCTTACCAGTCTCTGACAAAAGACGTCAAGGGGTAGGTCCGCCTTCTCATATCCGGCAGTCAGGACAATCTCAAAACACCCGTGACGAATGACGCAAATGGATTGGCAGTCAGGAAGGCACATGCATCTCTACAAAGACTCGATACGTTGTGTGAACAAATCCTTTCAAATCTATCTACACTCGAGAGACTTCGACTCTCAGTATGCTATTCAAATCAATATGTAAAAGAGCCACAAAGTCATGCGGCATGAGTGCCTGTGGTCAAACAAGACCGATTGCCAAGAAAGTAATCTCCTCCCGCCATTCCATCTCTCCTTTTTGATTGTTCAGGTACATGTGCGAAAGACATGTCGGAATGTGAGAAAATCGTAGCAGCTAGAGGTCCAAGAGGGCCTTGGCGCCGGACTCGCTGTAGACGTAGATGGTGTCGTGGGCGTTGGGGAACCCGTTGAACTGGGTGGCGGAGCACTTGGTGTAGGCTCCCATGTTCTCAAAGTAGAGCCAGTCGCCAACGTCGAGGATGCGGTTGAAGCGAGTGCTCTGGCTGATGAGATCGATGCCGTCGCAAGTGGGACCCCAGATGGAGTACTCGACACCCTCGTCACCGGGGCAGGGCTCGGAGGCGTACGTGTTGTAGAGGGTCTGGCCACCGGCGTGGAGAATCTTGGCGACGGGGTGCTGGTGGTCGAACATGATGCTCGAGAAGTTGCCGTAGACGCCGTCATTGATGTAAGCCATGTAGCTGGTGGCCTGGGCAGAGGGGTCATCGACGGTGCGGCGAGCGATGATGTTGCAGGCAATGGTGAAGGCAGTGGCCACGTAGAAGCGGCCAGGCTCGGCAATGATATCAACACCGCAGCCCGAGGGGAAATACTCGGCCAGAGCATCATCAAGAACGGCGGCCATGGTCTCAAAGGTCTCCCCGGAGAAGCCACCGCCGACATCGAGGACGCGCAGGTGGTATCCATAGGTGAGAGCCTGCTGGAAGACGGTGTGTGCGTCGACAACGGCCTTGCGGAAGGCTGCGGGATCAGATGCGCCGGATCCCACGTGGAAGCTCACACCGACGATGTTGAGTCCCAGCTCCTTGGCAAGAGCAAGGAGGCTCTCGGTGGTGTCCATGGGGGCGCCAAACTTCATGCTGAGGCGGCACAAGCTGGAGGTGTCGTCGGTCATGATGCGAAGGAAGAGCTCGGCACCAGGGAAGAGCTTGGCGATCTTGTGCAGCTCATCAGCATTGTCAAAGGTCATCTGCTTGACACCAACCGACTTGACGTAGCGGACGTAAGAGTTAGTCTTGCAGGGTTGGGCATAGATGATGTGGTCCGGGCTGACACCGAGGCCCAGGACCTGTTCAATCTCTCCCTTGGAGGCGCAATCGAAGCCGGTGCCGAGCGCAGCAAGGAGCTGGAGGACCTTGGGGTCCGGGTTGCACTTGACGGCATAAAAGGGCTTGATGCGGGGCAGGTTCTTCTTCCAGCGGAGATGCTGGCGGTAAACCTCGCCGAGGTCTGCGACGAAGAAGGTGTCTTCTTCACCGGGATCGCAGAGCTCATGGTTGACGGCTCTCACACGTTGGTGGAAGGCCTCACCGATCAGTTGTTTCGGATCGATAGCAACATTGTTCTGAAGAGCGCCCAGAAACTGGGATTTCTTCTTCACAACATGATTATGGATGACATTGGGGACGTAATTGTCGAGGACAGCTGTTGCCATAACCATATCCCAAGAGGTTGCCGGGGAGGGACGTTGACTCTTGGTAAAAGCGAAAAGTGATTCGTGGGATCAAATCCGAAGCAGTTTTTCCGGAGAAAAACGAGGAACTGTGCAGCTAAGTAGCCAAGCGGTTGTTAGGGTGGTCGAAAGCGATAGCAGACTGTTCCCTCAGTGATCTGGCGAGGCCTCCTCGACTCTTCCTCGGCGAGAGGAAGAACCGCAGAACTCCTCCTATGCGGCAGCTGTCGGGTGTCGTCCAACGACGGAGATGGAGGCTGGTGACGAGGGGGCACGTCGAAAAACAAGAAGTCGTTGAGGCGCTTAGAGTGACCAAGCGGCAGGGGGAGGGATGGTGTTGATGATGTGAGGAATCTTTCGAGCGCAGAAATCTTTGTCAGTCACGGCCTGGGGAGCCGTGATGGAGGATGATGAGTGCCTTTGTGGAGACCAAAGGCACCGTAGACGGTATCGAGGAGAGGCAAGATTGGGAGTTCTGTAGAAGCAGAGAGAAGCCTGTTAGCATGGTGGCCCAGTCAAGGTAGCGAACGATTTATGCGCGGAATTGAGCCTTGTCGCATCACAGTCATTCCGTCCCGCCGAATCCAATTCTGTGAGACGACAGTCGAGATCCGCAGTCGATAATCCTTGGACAGACAGGCGATGGGAGTCATCCGGCGTGTCTGTGGCGGTGACATTTGCATCGCCTGGCCGCAGCTCAATCCGCGCAAGGAGGGCGCCTGTGCGGCCACGCAGCTGGAAAGGAGTCGAACAGAGCAGAAAAGGAAGCCAAGCAAGCACCTACCTAGAAACCCGAAGTCCTAGAACCGGCGATTGCAGTAGCGAGAGCAGCGAGACGAGAAGTCTGTAGCGATGCGACAGCGCAGCGAAGCGGATATATGAAAAATTGACAGCAACAGAAAAGGAGGATGCGGTCGAAAAGTTGTGGTTTGTTGACGAGGGGTCGAGCTAGGTTTTATCCCGGATTTTTCTGCGTCAGTGTGGACGAAAAAAATTATTAAGAAGCGCAAGGAATATTACTGCAGCCTACAGGCGGTACGTACCTGCGTGCGCGGGAGCCGGGAACGGCTTGGTGCCGCCCACAATTTGGGCGAAATTTTGCGTTTTGGGGCGCCTTCAAGGTTGTTTAGTGGCAGCTGGGGGCGGGATTTAGCGGGTGCTGCTGGGCGGCAGGGGCCAATTGGAGGCCCGGGGGGAGAAGCTTGGGCGAATGATGGACTGGAGGACAGCCAGCAGCGAGTCGCTGATTGACGAGCAGTACCTACTTTCAATACACGTATTGCACGCAAGAGCGGAAGCTGTGTGTACCTAGGATGTGATCATTTAGGTATTACTATTTCGATGATGCTTTTGGGAATTTGACTCGTGTGCCTCGTGTGCGAGCTACATACTAGAGTGGTTGGTGCCACACAGCCTTTGGTACAGGTAGCACTGCATGTATCAGGCACAGCCATCCATCCATCAGGCGGCTGTTGATGCGCACAGGCACCGGCTGGCACACATCGACGATCGCCCCCCAAGCTGCCCCTGTCGATACCTTACCTTCTGAGTGCTTGTTATGTACATGTAGCCCCGACTTGACTGACAGCGCATTCCCTGTCTGTAGCTCCCTTGAAACGACACCCGTGGACCTGTGATGCAACCTCGATATCCACCACTGACAGCACAGCCAAGCAAGCTCGTAATACCAGCTACAACCAGATCGTCGTCGACACTCAGAAACTCCGGCAGCTTTTCTCCGTCAAGGTGTCTCTGCTTCTGCAGCCGTCTCACAATCTCATTGATATCATTTGTAACCAAAGAAAACGCTCAATCCCATGAAAGTCCAATGGAAGAACTACCTTACATACTTCTGTACGTTGTGGTTCAATGTACATGTACCGCGGGCTGCCTCCCGAAAATGCCTGCTTCGCTGCTCTCCCAATGAACAACCTCCTCTAGAGCCCGTCAAACTGCGTCTTTTCTCCCCTGCCTTTTTCTTTTCTCTCTCCTTGTTGATGTCCACCCTTGAATAATTTCCTCGCCGGGACAGAATGAAGTATACAAACCAAACAAGGTGAAAAAGAAAAACTACCTACACTGTCCCCCCTTCCACTGCCCTCAGGCACCCACCCTACCAGATCTGGCACAAACAAAAAGTACCTAGCCCTCTGATAACAGAAAGGCTTCGCTCCCAAAGAGCTTCTGCCATGCCGCCAGCCACAAAAGCTTCTGGCCCAAACAAGAAATACCATGTGACTCGATTGGCTCATCTTCGCTTCAATACATTGCAGATACCTAAGGTAGCTCTATCATGTAAGGGAGCTTGCAGCTTTTGTCTTATTCTTCTCACCGCAGGTTTGTTAGAGTATCGACCAAGATTCTACCGCGTGGAGTTCGCATATGTGAGCTTCGGTAGGTAACCCAAGGAAAGACACAGATTCCGCAGTGCCACTGCCTCTGTGCTATCTATTAGTAATACCAGCTGGATCTTATGCTGTCTCGTTCTCCTGCTTGGGTAGGGCATCTCGGACCATAACCACTCCAATTTACACAGCCCAGGCCTTGACATTGCCCTTTCTTAAGCCACAAAGCAATTCGTTATCAAACGGGCTTTTTTTAGGCTAATGTATGTGGAAAAGTGATAACCTTTGACAATCTCTATTGTGCGTAGCCAAGAAGCCAAACTCTAGGTAATCCCTCATCCTCCACTTAAAGTCCTCTTTTCCCTCCCTCCCTTCTCCAGTTAATCAAGCCCCAGATCCAATATTGCGTTTCGCAATCAAGTCCTGATGACGAAACTCAATGAGTGTAAAATGGTCCGTAGTGCTGAAGCGTAGTGCTGAAGCAAAGCAATCACGCATCACGATATCAATACCTCATTGCTCATGAACATCACTCAACACAGCCTCCGTTTTTGAGCCTTAACCTCCATACAACAATCGATCAGCCAAATACTTCTTGACATGTGCTCAGCTCTTTAGTCCAGGAACCCAAAGCTCAGGGGCTCTGGCTCTGATAGAACGACCTCGCTCCCCATCACATCACGTCACTCCCCGTCCGACTCTCTGCTTCCCCCTCTTTTCGGGAGATCCAATGCTTGTTGCTTGCGCACCGCAGCACCGGCCCGAAAAAAGAGTCGATTCGCAGAGACATAAGGCCGTCAAGGAGACGTGAGTGATGACTTGCGTAATTTTGCTCTTGCGTTGCTCTGTGATCTCCTTGCCATGGGTGAAGTGAGTCGGTTGAACCGGGCTCGGCAAGAAGATGTATCGTATCTGAACGCGTCTGCTATGCCGACAGAGGAGAAAGAGGGAGAAAAAGAAGCCCCGGCCCAACAATGAACCCTCGGGAGAGAGAAGAAATCTTTCTATGTATAATGTACATCTTGTGTCGTAAATACATCCATATCATCACAACATACCTATGCCGTAGCCCTGCCCTTGACGCCCGTTTCCCCTTGGTACTCGTACACTCTGGTGTGCTGGATCTGCACTCTTACTCCTGAGACTGAGAGCCGTTGACATTCATCTCGTGGACAGTCCAGGTTCCATCGACCCAGCCCTGCTTTTCTCCCAAAAAGGTTGTGCGCTCCTCTCCTCTCTCAATGGCGTCAACGAGGTACTTTTGTGCCACCTCTCTGACTTGGTCCTTGGTCACGTCCAACAGCTGCTCTCTCTTCCTCTGCTTCATCTCCTCTGTGATGCCGGACAAGAACCTCGCCATGCCTTCTTGGTTAACCGACTTCGGAGCGTCGACTCCCTGGAAAACGGAGATCTTGGCTTCCTCCAGGTCTCGATCGCTCCATTGCTTCTCCACTGCCCACCGACCGGCATTGCGCATGATGTTCAGCGTGTTTTGTGGGTTGGGATCGCGGTAAGAATAGAAGCCAAAGAGTCCGTCCAGGGCCTTTGAGTAAGCTCCGCCGCCATACGCACCACCCTTCTCTCGAATCTCGTGATGAAGGTGCTTATGCGTCAACAGCTGTGCAAGAATCTGCAGCGGCGCACCCTCGGGTGACGTGTAGGATGTTGTGGAGACGGAGAGGCCTCCGTAGTAGACCTGATATGGCAAAGGGAAGAAGGCCTTGCTATCCTTGGGGAGGGGTGATGGGCTGCTGGTCGTCATCCCCGGCACCTCTCGAGGCAGCACCCCCGTAAAGCTTTTCAAGGAGTTCAGGTTCTCTTCCACATGCTCTGTGCCGCACGTCAGGGCAGTGCGCATCTTGCCGCGCGTCAAGGCAAACTCTTGGATCTTCTTGAGCTTGCCAATGACGTCCTCTAGCTGATCGGTCTCCGGTCTGCTCGTCAAGGAGGTGACCAGCTTGACCTGTGATAAGCCAGCTACCTGCTGCCGGAGCCAGGCGCTGCGGGTCAGGCTCGACTCGGCGTGGCCCATTGCAAATCGATGTCCGGATGAGGCAATATCGTTGACAACTCCGTCAGCCGAGGCTTGCAACAGCTGTCGAATCCGTAGCGAGGCCTCCGGGCTATCAAAGTCGGTCTCCTGCACCAACTTACGGAGAATGTCGTACATGACGGGTACGTTCCTATCAAGTGCCATACCGGTAAAGATGATGCCTTCGCTCGACTGCGTAAAGTCCGTTGGCGAAGCCGTGGAATGATACCCGACAGAAACACCGCCGGTCTTGAGCTTGATGAGGTCCTCGAGCTGCTCCATCGTCATGTCTCTCGTGCCCAGACGCATGATGCTATCTGTGAACAGAGGAATGAGCTCTCGAAGGTCATCGGGCAAGCCTTCCAGAGTGTTGATGGCGCGAAAGTAAGTGAGGCCATTGGTCGGCGCCTCTCGCCATTGGATCGGGATTCCATCCGCAACCTCATCTCGCACAACTGTCGGCTCTATTGATCTTGGAATGTCCTTGACATGAACGGTCGGCAGGCAGCTCAGGTCTTCCGTATTAGTCTTGTTTTGCTCCACCAGCAGATCCTGCTCCTGCTTCTCAAACTGCAGGCGAGCAGCCTCCTCGTCTCCAGCCTTCTTGACGGCGTCCTGGATCTTGGATGATAGTCGCGCCTGTTCCTCGGCAATCAGGTCGTCCCCAAAAGTAGCTGACGGGGCCATAGTGAAAGTCAGGGTGTTGTCGTTGAGCAGGTATTTGTCCATCAGTCCTTCCAAGTAACCGCCCTCAGCCATCTTGGCCTGGAACGCAGCAATGGTATCATTCCAGGCCAAGGAGTTGAAGGGATCGGTGCCATTGAACCACTTGGGTTTTAGTCTGTTGAGCATGGAATAACCAAAATTGGCCGTCTTATGCTTGAGAGAAAGCTCGAGCTGGTGCAGCGTGCCATCAATCTTGCCCTGATCGAAACCCTTGTCCCTCACTTCGCGCAGAATCTCTTGAATCTTGCCCTTGACCTTGGGAACATCCGATTCCTGAACGCCAGTGAGGCCGATTGAGAAGATGCCGCGTTTGGCATAGCTGTCGTAGCCTGCGTTGGGGCTCCAATCGGCGCCCATACCAGCCTCGATCAAGCCACGGTACAACGGCGAGCCGTAGCCGTCCATCAACAATGTAGACAGCAGTGATACGGAGAACGACTCCACCACATCCGTAGTGTCTCCCGTGATCCAAGACACTGACGTCTTGTACTGTCGGTCGGGAGCAACCAATGGATCCAACGGCCCCTGGAGGGTGACTTCTTGAGGGCCATTCAGCTCGATGGGCAAGTGGATGACCTTGTCCTTGGCGATCTTCTCAAATGCCTGAAGCCTCGCGTCAACTTCTCGCAGGTGGTCGGCTAGAGGCATGTCTCCGTAGGTGAACAACTTGGCGTTGCTCGGGTGGTAGTTCTCGGCATGGAAGTTCTTGAGTTGCTCGTAGGTAAGGTCCGTGATCTTCTGAGGATCGCCGCCAGAGTTGTTGATGTCGGGGAAGATGTGATCATGGAATCGAATGTAGTAAAGGTATCCCGCGTCCGACATTTGTCCCTTCATCTCGTTGTACACAACTCCCTTGAAGACGAGCTTTTTGCCCTCTGCATCTTCAGCCAATGGATTCTCGGGCCCGATTCGCCAGCCTTCCTGTAGAAAGTCGGATTGCTTCAACAGCGGATGAAGTGTGGCGTCGAGGTACACGGACATGAGGTTCTTGAAGTCTTGCTCGTTCGTGGTTGCGAAGGGATAAAAAGTATGATCCGAAGCCGTCATTGCATTCATAAAGTTGGACAGCGTCCGAGGCAGCATCTTGAAGAACGGGTCGCGGATAGGATACCTAGGATATTGTTAGTCGATCTGCATCTCGCCGACCGCCGAAATGAATCCGTACTTCTCGCTACCGCACAGAGTGGTATGCTCTAGGATATGGGGAACTCCGGTGTCATCGGGAGGATTCGTCTTGAAGCCGATGGAAAAGACGTTGTTGGTGTCATCACGCGCGATGTGCAAGTAATCGGCGCCGGTCTTGTCATGCTGCAGCTGGAGTGCCGTCAACTCTAGCTCCGGGACATGCTTTGCTCGGACGAGGGTAAAGCCATGCAGCTTGGACCCGGGCTTCGGGTACAGCGCGAGGTCTGTGACGGACTTGCGAGCCGTGTTGGCTGCGTTGCGCAACATGGTGAGGGAGGAGCACGATCGGTCTATAAGAGAGGGAATAGAAGAAAAAGAAGGACTCTAGTTATGCATTGAAATGGAGCTGCGCAGGATCGAACGCCGACTCGTGCGAGCAGAAGAGAGGGAGAAGGGGAGAGAGGGAGAGAAAGGGTGAAGGACCGCAACAGAACCAGACCCGCGATGATGCTGATGACGAGTATCGTGATGTTATCATGCAGTCGCTCTGACTGTTGCTCGAACTTGAAATTTCACGGGTCGCAACCCGCCACCAGCCGATGCTTAGTCAGGCGGCCAGTGATGTCTTCGCCAAGGTCTTTCCGGCCACTCGGCTGCCAAGGTAGAGCACTAACAACCCCACCATATTGGCTGCTGACCTAATCCCTGAGGCACTAACAAATTGCAACCTGCACGCCGCATCATCGCACTATTAGAATTCTACGAATTACCACCCGCCTGGTCACGCCTCCAGACCTTACGCATACTTTTCATCGACGGGCTGCGGCGAGTCCAGGCACGTCAGGATCGCAACGACGCTTCACTCCGTCCGGCCCGGCCCTCAATTCGCGACCCGGCGGCATCTCGTAAGCACCAGACGTCGCCTACTGCATTGTCCACCACCCCGGCCAGCCGCCCAGACGGACGGCGAACGATTTTGACGGCCATTCCCGCTTGGCTTCCCGCCGAAGCCGTCCGTTGCCCGCCAGAGTCTGTCGGCCGGACGTCGCTTAGCGCCCTCATATCAATTCATTGCAGCTATATTCGAGCACATACGGGCGAAGCCGTCGTCGGACGAGCGCTCCACCGTGTATCCGTGACTCCTCCGTCGATGTGACTTGGCCCTTGATGCGACTCGTGCTCTGCCGACACTCTCCGCCCTGACGCACCTCTGGAGCCATGCCAGCAACTCACGTGGAGGCGGCCTTGACGAATGGCCACGATTCGCATGTTCACGCATCGCCCGCTGGAAAGAAAGCCAAGGGAAAGCGAGGGATGGATTCGACCGAGGCTTCGCGCCTGCTCCAGGCACGCATCTCGCAGCTGGAGCAGGATGCCGCTGGAGAGAAAGACCAAGAGATGGAAATAGGTGCGTTCAAGGTCATTTTGCGATGAAGAGAGGAGACCCGATTGGTCCAGCTGCGCCCGTCCACGATGTTCGAGGCGGATGAATGCTCATATATGTGTCACAGAAAGAGAGGTCAAGCGCGCCAACCGAGATCTTCTCCAGCAAGTGTCCAAGATGGACGATATGCAAAAGATTGAGCACCTCATGAAGCGCTCCAGCGAACTGCTAGCCGACATGCGACGCCTGGAAAGAGAGAATCAGAAAAACAAGAAACGCGGAGACGCCCTGCAGAAAGAGCGAGATGCAAGCCGTACGGAACTCAGCAAGACGGTAGGGCTCAAGGAGAAGCTCGAGAAGTTGTGTCGCGAATTGCAGCGGGACAACAACAAGATGAAGGTCAGCACGACAGGATCAGTCATCGAGACTTTGGTGTGACGTGGCCACTGACATTGGTTCCAAGAACGAGAATAAAGAACTCCAAAGCACTCAGAAGCGGAATAATGCGGCTTGGGACGAAAAGTTTGCGAGCTTATTATCCAAGCTGGAAGGGTATCAAGAGGAGAAAGACACCCCGAAGAAACAGGTGGTTGATATGGAAATGGACGAACTGTAAGCTTGCCCGCCCCCGCGCCACGCATTGCAGTCTTTCCCTCAAGGGTACGGCGTCTGACCAAGATCCTAGGTTCCGAGTCCGATTCAAGTCCTTCATCGAACAGTACGAGCTGCGCGAACTTCACTTCCATTCTCTTATGAGGACGAAGGAACTGGAGGTCCAGTATCACCTATCTCGCCACGACAGGGAGAAGAAGAACGCCGAGGCAGAGGCGACCAAAGCGCGCCACCTGCAAGCCCAGGTTCACGCCTTCACCAAGACGGAAACGGAGCTGAGGAATCAGCTCAATGTTTACGTGGACAAGTTTAAGCAGGTATGTTGATGCAGCGTGCACTCAATTGTTGATCGCCCAGCCCCTGACGCTTGAGCGCATAGGTAGAAGACACGTTAAACAACAGCAACGACCTGTTTCTCTCATTCCGAAAAGAAATGGAGGATATGTCGAAGAAGGGCAAGCGCTTAGAGAAGGAGAACGAGGCGCTCAAGAGACAAAAGGAGGCGACCACGGCGAACATCATCCACATGGCGGAAGAGCGACAAGAGTGGAAGAGGAAAATCGAAGCCGCGGAGAAGAAGAACGAAAAGCTCATGAGTATCATCCAACAGATGCAACAACAAGGGCGAAAAGTTCCTCCCGCCGCCGCTAGCACGGTGGAGACGTGCTATCCAGAGAGCCAGGGGGCAGCAGTGGTCGAGAGCCGGGGCGAGGGCCGGGCAGAGGGCGAAGGCGAGGACAGCGAATACTCGGACGAAGAGGGCGAGGAGGAAGGACTTAGCGAGTTCGACGACGACACCGAAGAGGAGCCTCAGCCGAGCGAACAGAGCGCCCCAGTGCCGTACGGCCCCGAGCGCCCGCCTCAGCCAGCTACGAATGGGCACTAGGAATCAGCTCTTCAGTGTCTGGCTACAGGCGCGCCTCCGGAGGTGATCCAAAGGGAGTTCAGGCTGGAGCACGTGCCGCTGGACCAGATGCTGCCACGGCTGCTGGAGCTGCTGAAAGATGAACCATGTCTGCCGATGCTGCTTAACATGTGTCTAGATAGGGTTCTGCCCCCCGGGCTCACTCGGCCGGACTTTGTCCAGGTGCCGCCAGACGAACGCACTCCAGTCTTTTGGGAGCTGGTCAAACGCATAAGGCGCCATAACCAAGCCTGATGCTTTGCAACGGCGTGGCCCTCTTGTCCGGCCCTCCATGCCACAGCGCGATCCAGTGTATGTTTGTTTAATAGTGTAGCTATATTCCTTGACGCTGTCTTACCTAGTATCATATTGATTCTTTTCTTCAGCGACTCCTCCATGGGTTCCCTCTGAGCCTCGGAGCTGGGCTATTGCCGATCCATACGTGCTCCATCGAATACCTTTGTAAAGACGACGACTGATGTGAGTTGAAGTTACGGCCGTTGTCTCTGTCGCGTGCCCCAGCTATCATCATCTCCTGGCCGTGAAATTCATGCTCGGACACCTTGTGAACCGCGACTGGAGTACCTTACCTTACCTAGAAAATGAGACCCGAAAGAGGATTTCCGTCACTCGGCGCAAGACACATGCCCTAACGAAACGTCTTCACACGCGGAGTCGTGACGAGGTACCGTGGTGGTACCGGCATCTTGCTCGGTGGGTAAGGTACTTTAGTAGAGGGCACAACAAGCAGCAGCAGGGAGGGGCACGACGTCCACGGGTACCAAAAACCTGGCCGGCAGGTATTTCAAGGCACCGCGGCACGTAGTAGAGCTTTGGTGCCGCATCCCGTACCTAGCAGGTACTTACAAGCACAGATGCCAACGCTGGACAGCCTTGCTGCTGTTAGGTCCAACAAGTCCCGACACCCCAACTGTGAATGGACTCGATTGGATCTTGTAGTGATGCCGCAGAGATATCGAGACGTCAGAAGTGCAATTCGAGGTTCTTTTACCGCAAATCTCTGGTGGTAAATACCTACCGTACCTTTTCCCACAGCATCAACAAGGTGTACCTTTACTGTACCGGGGAGCCTTCCGAGCCGCTCTGGGGAATGCATTAGCTCAGCAACGCGGTACCGCGAGCTGACACCCTGGCCTCCCCTCTAGCAGTATTACTACATGCTGTACGTTGAAGAAGGCTGATTCTTCATCCAACTTCAGCCTCTGCACACAGTAAAGGTCCGGTTCAGCTGTTGATGTCCTGAAGGCATCGCAAGAACAGCCATCATGGACTTTCTACAGGTACGTCCATAGCATTGCCATTGGCAGCAGTTGAGCATCTCGCAGCTGCATCCATCTACTATTTCCCAAGCTCCTCCCGTGAACATCAACAACACCAAAAGACCATAACATAATCTTCGTCTACAAGCCCAGCTAACCATTGCGTTGTCCTCCTCTCCCGCAGCGCCTGTCGCAGTTCCTCGACCGCCCGCTCTTCCCATGGAAGCGCCTCATTCTGGGCTTCTCCGTCGGCCAGTTCCTCTTCGAATCCTTCCTCACCTTCCGCCAGTACCGTGTCCTCCAGTCGCCCCAGCCGCCCGCCGTCCTCGCCAAGGAAGTCTCCCGCGAAACGTTTGACAAGTCGCAAGCCTACGGCCGCGCAAAGGCCCGCTTCTCCGTCGCCAGCGGCCTCTGGGGCC
Source organism: Trichoderma sp. PF4103 (assembly GCA_023628735.1). Classification (NCBI taxonomy): domain Eukaryota; kingdom Fungi; phylum Ascomycota; class Sordariomycetes; order Hypocreales; family Hypocreaceae; genus Trichoderma; species Trichoderma sp. PF4103. Next base: position 28,236 of record JAMAKC010000039.1, on the reverse strand, counting down.
AGCTCGCCAACTTCGCCTTCATCCAGCTCGACGTCATGCCCAAGCTCTGGTCCTGGACCGGCGACCTGCTGCTCCGGTACGCGCCCGCGCGCTTCACGGGCGAGATCTCGCACTCCATCGTCTTCGTCTTCGCCTTCATGCTCATCCAGCAGGGGCTCAGCCTGCCCACCCGCATCTACAGCACCTTTGTCCTCGAGGAGAAGTTTGGCTTCAACAAGCAGACGCCCGGCCTCTTCATCTCCGACATGGTCAAGACCAACCTGCTCACTGCCGTCCTCATGCCCCCGATCCTCGCCGGTTTCCTCAAGATCATCCAGAAGACGGGCTCGCAGTTTGTCTTTTACACTTGGGTCTTCACTGCCGGCATCCAGGTCCTGATGACTACCCTCTACCCGACCTTCATCCAGCCCCTGTTCAACAAGCTCTCCCCCCTCGAGGACGGCGAGCTCAAGACAAAGGTCAACGAGCTGGCGGCCCGCTTCAAGTTCCCCCTGCACGAGCTGTATGTCATTGATGGTAGCAAGCGCAGCGCTCACTCCAACGCCTTCTTTTACGGCCTCCCATGGAAGAAGCACATTGTCATCTACGATACCCTCCTGGAAAAGTCCGAGCCGGAAGAGGTCCTTGCTATCCTGGCTCACGAGCTCGGTCACTGGAAACTGGGCCACACTACCAGCCTCTTTGGCATCTCTCAGGTAACGACCGCTTAGACTGTAATTCATTGCTCCTTGACAAGAGACCGCTAACACAAATTGTCAGGCCCACCTCCTCTACATCTTCAGCCTCTTCTCCGTCTTCATCAACAACCGCTCGCTGTACGCCTCCTTCGGCTTCCACAACGAGCGCCCCATCATCATCGGCTTCCTCCTCTTCTCCGACGCCCTGTCCCCCATGGACACCGTCATCCAGTTCCTGCTGCACATCGTCTCCCGCACGTTCGAGTTCCAGGCCGACGCCTTCGCCAACAGCCTGGGCATGCGCGCCGAGCTGGCCACCTCGCTCATCAAGCTGCACGTGCAGAACCTCAGCTCCATGGACGCCGACTGGATGTATGCGAGCTACCACTTTTCGCACCCTCATCTTTCGGAGCGCCTCAAGGCCTTGGGTTGGAAGGGCGAGCAGGCCGTCACCAGCGAGAAGGAGAAGGAGCAGGAGGGTGTCGTCAAGGCCAGTGGGCGGGACGAGTTGTAAGGCGTTATAGAAAAACTTCACTTTGATGTAAGGCTAGAGAGTCTTGAAGAAAGGAGTTTAGAGTGAACAAGAATTGAATCTTGAAAGAGCTTAAATTTTCTTCTCTATGTGCCGGTATGATTTTCACCATATTTGTAACATGCTTAGTTGCCTGTGTCACTCTATACGTGCGTGTCTCCTGACTATGTATGGGCTTACTACTACGACTACCAACGGGCGAGAATATCTTGGACATTGTGTCCGTCTAGTCCTCGTCCTCATCTTCATCACTGTCGCCCTCTTCACTTCCCTCTTCATCATCATACTCGTCCTCATCCTCGTCGTCTTCATCTTCTTCCTCCTCGTCATCATCATCGCCGGCATCCAGACCGTAGTCGTCGTGGAAGTCACTGAGCTCACGGGTTTGGACCTTGTAGCCCATGCCCTTGAACGCAGTCTCCATACCCTACAAAGAAACAAGGTCAGCATACGATAAAATGGAAAAGGTAGCGAACCAAAAAGAAAGAAAAAAAAAAAGAGAGAGAGAGAGAGAAGCAATACCTCTTGCATAGTCTTAGCGCACGTAATCACCACATTGCTCTTCCCCGGCTCGAAACAGGGCATGATAAAGTCCGTGAGCGCCTGCCGGATCTCGTCCTCCGTGACCTCTCGCACGCGCTTCAGAATCACCTTGCTCCAGTCCTCGGGCAGCTCCTTGAACACGCTCAGGACAAAGTTCTGCTGCGCGGCGCTCGGCATGGTGGACTGCTCGTCTGCGAACTGTACGACGATCTGGCTGATGGTGCCCTCGAGGAGGTGCTTGTCGATAGGCACCTCCGCGTTGGCAATCTTTTGGATGGCGTCCCGCGAGGCCATGATTGCCTTGGAGGCGTCTGGGGAGCGGTACACCTTGTAGTTGATGAGGCCGTTCTCGATGTTGCGCGAGAAGAAGGTTCCGTAGGCGTAGCCGGCGCCCCGGACAGCGTTCCACAGAGGTCCCTCGACGGTCTCGAGGTATCCGACTGCCACCATGATGGCGGGCAGCATGGGGTCGGCGAACGAATGGAGACCGGCGGCGGTGCTCACGGAGTAGGAGCTGTCGAGAGCCGTCATGGGGATGATGGTGGCGCCGACGGAGCCGGGTGCCTTTCCTTCGGCGTTCAGGAGACTGGATGGCTTCGGAATGGGCGCCATGGGTCCATTTTGCGACTTGAGCGCTGTGGACAGCGGATCCCAGGTAGTAATGGGGTTGGGTAGCTTCTCCAAGTTGGCCGTGACGAGGACTCTCACGTTTTCAAAGGTGAAGAGGGAGTTGCGGATGTCTTGGAACCACTGCACGACTTGGTCCGGATTCTTCTTGAGGAGCTTCTTGAGACGCTTCAAATAGACGGCCTTGACGAGGACTCGCCGAGCAACCGAAAGAGAAGAGCGTTCCAGGTGGATGGCGGTGTCGACCTCAGTGGACATGCTGCGTCCGTCGCGCTTCGACTCGGGAATGTCCGCCAAGGCCTTCATGACAGCAGCCTTGATCCGGATGGGGTCAAAGACGGTGTCGAACATCATGGTACGGAGCCAGTTCACGGCTGCATCGTACTTGTCTGGTTCCGCCTGGAACTGGATCATGTACCCTTCGCCGTCACCAAGCTGGCGAGAACTTCCGATGTCGTAGCCGACGCTGTCTCTCTCCAGCTCCATGACGACCTGCTCAAAGTTGATCTGCTGTCCATCTCGCATGATGTGCGTATTGAAGAAGTTGTCGCTAAAGATGGACAAGAGCGGTTTCAAGTGGACAGGAACCGGAGCAGTGCCAACGTGCATGGTGATGTGCACGAAGTTTGTGGGGACGTCTTCGAACTGAATGAAAAGGGGTCGCTTGCCATCAGAGGCGGCATTGATGAGCTCTTGGGCACGCCCAGAGCCCAGGCCAACAGCCCTGGCATTGCCGGAGCGAGCAGTATCGGACTCGATGAAGTGGATCGATTCTGTGCCAGGAACAGCCCAGCGATCGATGACATCCGGTGGGATGGGCGCATCGTTCTTCTTTTTGGCCTCTTCGAGCTTTTGCGCGAGCTTCTGCAGCCCCTCTGGTCCGAGTTCCTCCTTGCGCTTGGCGATGCGAGCTTCATGATCTTTCTTGAGCTTGAGAGCCAGTTCCAGAGATGGCTTGCCCAAGACGGAGATGTGATGGGCGTCGGCCATCCATTTTCGCAGGAAATCCCGCCACTCCTCATCCGACCACTTCTCAAGGACGTCGTACTCTGCCAAGGTTTCCAGATCCTTGAGCGTTGAGCCATCGCGCTTGCCGAAGAGGTAGTCGGTTATGATGTTGGTAGCATAGAAGGACTCGGACGTCTCGGCATGATACTTAACCTGCCGCTTCTCTCTTCGGATGCACTCCCTCATGTAATCCATGTCCAGGGGTTTGGACACGACATCCTTTAGGACTTCGAACAGGCGCTTCTCCACGAAATCTAGCTTTTCAGTTGCCACGCCGGTAGGCTGTAGCCAGATGAGCGAGTTCGGTCTTGACTCCCACCAGTATGTAACGGAGCTGGCAAGCTCCTCCCGTTCCACAATGGTGTTCTCCAACACGGAGACAGACGACCCGCAAAGATAGGTCAGAAGAATGTTGAGAGCCGATGTAGCAAGGACGTCGCTGCAGTGAGGACCAAAAAATCCAATGAGGATCTCTCCCACGGACTCATCTTCCTCTGGAAACTCTTCCGTAGTGACGATGGTCTCTTTGAGTAGAGGCGGCTGAGCCGAGTCTACCCAGGGTCGCTTGAAGGGAGTGTCGAGAGAAGGGATGTCACCCTTGATGCTCTCTTCGAACGTATCGAGGATTTCCAGGAGATTCTCATGATCCGCCTCGCCGACGATGACAACACACAGGTTGCGCGGCTGATACATGTCCCGATGGAATTGGCGAATGCGCTCGGCCGTGAGAACTCGCAGTGCTTCCGTCTTGCCACCTGTTTCGTACCGGAAGCCGACGTTCTCCGGGTAGAACAGTCGGCGAGCCGTTAGGTCCATGCGTTCGGCGCTGCGGTTCTCTGTACCCTGCATTTCCGAGTAGACAACGCCCGCATCATTGCCCTCTCCATCGATGTGCCAGACCTCCGTGACAACGCTCTCATCTGTGAGTGTGGGAAGAATCACATGCTCCAGGTAGACGGGGAGAATCTGGGCAAAGCCCTCCCAGCCCGCCGTTTCCACGGTATAAGCAGTGTGATCAGTGGCAGTCCAGGCGTTCGTGGCGGAGTATGCGCGGGACGATAGCTTGTCGAGAAGGCCTTTCCATTGGTATGATTTGGAGCCCATAAACACCAGATGCTCGAGTGTATGGGGGGCGCCGGAATCGTCAAAGATCTCGGTAGCCAGGGTGAAGTAGCCATTGATCTTGGGTCCCTTGCGGTCAGCAACCACCACCTGCATGCCACTCCTTTCAGAGACATATTGGGTGATTGTGCAGGGCGCATAATCAGTCTTGAAGCTTTGCACCTTGCGGAAGCTGGGCTTTATCTTTTGAGAAGGCATATTAAAGTTTTGCAGGAAAAGGTGCCCCTTCCAGCCAAGCCTATGGATATTGGAGTCAGCCAGGATACCAGATAAAGGGTCAAGCAAGAGAAATGAACAGACTCGGCGGGCAGAAAGATTAGAAATGAAGCCAATGTGCAGAGAACAAGTGGCACGAGACACGCCGGAGCCCAGTCACTGACGGTCTGTGAGGATGCCTCGTGGGGAAGCAAAGAAATTATGAGTGACGTTTCGAAGAAGGGGGTTGGAAGCAAGCAGTTGTGTTGTCCACATGGGCCACCTAGAGAGTGGATAGCTTTTGAAAGGACCAACCTCAGCAGGCAGGCTTCCAACAATGCGTGGACGGAAGACGAGCCAGGTTTGCTGGTGGATAGGAAGTACAAGCCAACGCCCAGAACGGCGACAAGGAGCGGCAGAATCTTGCTGGTAAGCCCGGCTGAGAGCATCGACCAGAGGTCTCCCGATTGAGTCCTGCGGAGACTGGCTGTGGTTTCCAACTGTGGTCTCTGACAATGGGCGTACAGGAAGAGATGCGATGGAGGAAACAGAGAGGATAGAGGGGATACAAGAGGCAGGCTAGACAGGCTGTAGAGGCTTTACAGCCTACAGGGGACACACACCAAGACGGAACAAACAGGATGCCTTGAGCAACTCACCAAACACGACGACCGAGTATGGAGAAACAGAGCAAGCTGCTCTCGCTCTGGCAGAGACTGAACGGCCTCGACAGCGTCTTTTCTCGTGGTTTGCTCTCTCTCTCTCAGTCTACCCCGCTGGTAAGCCAAAAGACGGCGGGAAGAACAAGGCCAGAAGAGAAAGACCCTGCGTCTGTGTGTCCGAGAGGGGCAGCGATTGCTTATGGAGGGGCTCGAGCACGAACAGACAGACAGAGATGGGATTTAAATACCCTGCCGGTTGTCGCTCCCTGGCTGGGCAAGGTTAGGTAGCTAGTCGCAGAGAGAGCTGGGCGAAGGATCCCCAGCAGGAGAACAATATCAAAGTACGTACCGCCGAATGGTTTGTTTCCTTTTCGCTGCGGCGAGCGTCCAAAGGTGGTGGGGCAGGATGGATGGAAGAAGCAGGCAGTTGATCGGGGTCACCTTGGTGGCTTCAGTGGGTTTCGCAGTTCGTTTGTAGCGCGAGGTGCGCTGGGACAGGCGGGAGAAGCTGCGCCACACAATGAGGGGTTTCGACCGTCATCAACTTCGCATGTCCACCAAGGTGCCAGCCTCAGCCTCCAGCCCGTGTGGCGCAACACATGCCAGCTGAGAGCTGCAGTACAAGTACGTACCTTTCCGTATGAGTGCAGTGGCGCCAGCATCGCTGTGAGAGCAAGCTCGAATTGCCAGCAAACAAACACCAAAAAAGCAAGCGACTTGCGCAAACCGACGCGCCTCAACCCCAACTTACTCATCCCCTCTCCTGCGATGCGAGCGAGTCCTGCGTGTATCGTTGATGCCAATTTCCCAGTGTTTCCCTAACCATTCACCCCAACTTGGCAAAAGATTGCTTGCGCGCCACCGAAACGACAGCTAGCAACCGTCATCGGGAGCCACCAATATGGCGGCCACAGCCGAGTCGCAACAGCTCAGCAACGCCATCCTGTCGTTTGCGTTGGAAGGGAGCTTCCCTGAAGATGCAACGGCGCTGCATTCGGTCTCGGAGACTGACCTGAACCCGACAATCGAGGCTCTGGGCAGGGCTAAGTCCGATATCGAGGTACATGATTCGTCACTACAGACGTCGCTGGCATCGCATCGTGTTCTAACCGAACCTCCCTCATCCAGGCCGAGATACACACGATAAACGAAGAGACAAAGGATGACATCAGCTCGTGGATGAGAAACGCAAAGGTTCTTCAGGAGGACATCATCCGGTCCAAGACCATCGCCAATGACATCATCCGTCAGTCCGAGGCACCTGAGCTGACGGGAGAAGCGATTCTTGATGCCGAAGAGAAGGCCGAATTCCTCAATCGAGAGGTCCAATACAGCCAGCAGATCCACGGCGTCTTGAGGCGGATCCAGCAAGTCAACCAGCTCCTCGTCGAGGTCGAGCAGGCAACCAGAGAAAGGCGCGTTCTCAACTCGCTGCGGCTGCTTGAGCGTGCGTATCCCCACTCCGTGCCGTACATTGCTTGACTGCGGCTGACCGCGAGAAGAATCATGGAAGGCCCTTGACGATGTGGGCGTTAGCAAAACTACCCGAGTTATGAAGCTCTTGGACCTGAGGGCCTTTGAACTCAAGTCCGACATACATCAAGTCTTCAATCACGTTTGGAAGACTCTGGTGCAAGCTGATACAGAGGCGGGGAAGGTTGCCATCTACAATACGCGACAAGGTCAGTGGATGCAAATCTATCGGCCCTCAAACCCTCTGTAGGACGCGTGCTGACTTCTGGAAGATGAGAAAATGAGCCTGGAAGATGCCGTGATTGGCCTAAAAGCTTACAAGGAGGTGGATGAGAGAATGGAGCAGCTGTGGCACAATCTGGATGCAGCGGTGGTATCGCCGCGCATGGATGCTACAAGATCAAGCATACCCGGCATCAGGGTGGAGGGAGACGTGCTGGAGCTTGCAGGATCCTCTGACGGCTCGGCCGAATCCTTGCTGTCAGATCTCCAAGAGATTTTGACATTTGTCGCTCAGAAGCTACCAGCCGATCTATTGCGACCGCTGGCTGATGTCATGATGGGCGACATTATTTCCAAGCTTACCAATGGGTGGCTCAACCCTGCCGTTCCTTCGGGGCTCAAGGACTTGGACAAGTTCCAAGCGCTGGTATCGAAGATGAAGGAGTTTTGCGATACTTTGCAGCATAGCGGATATACCGGCCTCGAGCAGATCCAGGACTGGGCCAGTAAAGCTCCCACCATATGGCTTGAGAAAAGCAGAGAGACGGCACTCGATAGCGTCCGAGTCAAGCTGGCCAGTGGAATTGGGGAATCAAAACGCGTCGAAAAGGTGGAGAGGCAAATGGTCTCTATAGCTGAGGGTAAAGAGCTCTCCAGAACAGGGGCCGGGGCTGTTGCAGATTCAAACGACTGGGGGGACGACTGGGGAGAGGCGTGGGACGATGACAAGGCAGGGAATGACAAAGAGCAGGCGCCGCAGATGAAAGGACAAGATGGTAACCAAGGTGAAGACGGCGACGACGGTGCTGCAGATGCTTGGGGTTGGGATGACAACGAGGATGCGAACCAGGATGCAAAGAAGTCAGAGGGTATTGAACCTGCTCAAGCTGCCAACGAGGATGATGGCGCTGATGCATGGGGCTGGGGAGATACAGACGATGCGAACGGGCCGAGGGACGCAGAGGCAAAGGACGCTGGTGATGCCCCAGTTGAAGACGATGGAGCCGATGCATGGGGTTGGGGCGATGACGGCGACGCCCCCGAGGAACCCGCTTCCGCTCCGGCCACTGTGCCTGTAGCTCCAGCAGCCAAGGCGAAGTCGTCAAAGGCCAAGGGAGAGACGAGGGAGCTGGTCTTCAAAGAGACATACAGCATTTCGTCGATGCCCGAGCCTGTGCTGGAACTGATATTCTCTATTCTAGAAGACGGGGCTGCGTTGACAAAGGACGGGAACGAGTACAGTCTGTTGGCAGCAACGGCACCTGGCCTCTTCAGCTTGCCTACCTTTGTCTTGGCTCTGTTTCGGGCCATCTCGCCTCACTACTACTCGTCTGACGCTGGAGGCAATATGTAAGTTTTACAGCACGCGATGTCCCACACAACAAGCTCCTCCGTTGGTACTGACAGACTTGTAGGTTCCTATACAACGACGCCATGTATCTGTCAGAAAAGCTCTCCGACTTTTCCGCAGCTTGGAAACAACGCGAAGACCTAACGCCTCGTGCGCGAAGCATGCTCCGTATCGACAACGATGTCCGGACGCTCAAAAGCTTTGCCAACCGCAGCTATTCCAACGAGATGAGTCTCCAGAAGACCATTCTACAGGACCTCATGGGGGGCTCACAGAGCCTGGCACAGCAAGACGATAAGGAGTCGTCCATCGAGGCTGGAACAGCACGTATCCGGAGTGTGGCCGCGACATGGGATCCCATCCTGAGGCGCTCCGTGTGGTCTCAGGCGGTCGGTTCGCTTGCGGACTCGCTTGCATCACGGCTGATATCAGACGTGTTGGAGATGCCGTCTATCGGACAAGACGAGGCCTACAGCCTCGCCCAACTCATCGCTTCGGCAACGGAGCTGGATGATCTTTTCTTGCCCAGCAAGCTGGCCGGGACTGCCCCGGTGCCGGATGAATTGCCCACGACGGCACAGTATGCGCCGAGCTGGCTGCGTCTCAAGTACCTCGGCGAGGTGCTGCAGAGCAATCTCAACGAAGTCAAGTTTCTGTGGTGCGAGAGCGAGCTCAGCTTGTACTTTACGGTCGACGAGGTGATTGACCTGATACACGCCAGCTTTGAGGACAATGCAAGAACAAGGGAGACGATCAAGGAGATTAAAGCCAAGGAGCCGCTGGCTAGATGAGGCTCGTTGGCGAAGATGATGAATATACGATGACGAGTTTCGATTGACACGGTGTCCTCTTTATTCCGTGAAGTGTCTCGATGCCTCTTTTTTGGCGACATTGTATGATACAGTTTGGACGACGTCGGGCTTCTCGCGATAGCTTCATGAGCCTCTTGACCGTCGTCGACAGCATCGCAACGAGATGGGCGGATGGTTTAGTGGTATAATTTTCCCTTAGCATGGTCTGTTCCTCTGGAACCAGATTCATTCTAAATTGCTTGGGAAAGGTCCGGGGTTCGATTCCCCGTTCGTCCAGCGTTTCTTTTTGCCCTTTTTTTATCCTCTCTATCTCTAGTTTAGTTCTGGTGTGGAAGTTTTTTTGCCACCTAATTTTACGCGGGCAAGCCAATTGTCAACGAGCCTTCCGTCCAGCATATCCTGCTATGTATATTATGAAGAAGACCCCTTTACCCCTTTTCCAGAGAAAAAGTCTTCCTTCTCCCCTTCTTTTCGAATATGGTACGACAGCTAGAACTATTCCAGGGTAGACAAAACAGAGCAAACCCAGAAAGACAACCACACACAAAAAAAAAGGCAAAGCAACCCCCCCAACGCATCAATACCCGAGGAGGAGCCTCAATCACCCAGCAACCGCCTCTTGCATCACCCCAGTTTCGCATAAACAAACCAAAAGCGTTTCAAAAGAAGTAAAAACACAGAGAAAAATCAAGCAAGCTATCAAAATCGTTCGATGGTTCCCGCCATGACTCGTTCCCTGCAGCGGCAACGGGCGATGGGCGTGAGAAAGAGTTCATTTACTACTTATCTGGTGGTACTTTGTGCTCATGCTTAATGGCTTACCACTTTAACAAAGGTCCGGTCGTTCTAGAAGGGGGTGTAGAAGAACCACCGAGGTAAAAATCCTTCCCTACTAAAGGTACTTCGGCTTCTTAAGGTATGTAATTGTATCTCCATCGTCAAGGCTGTTGGTACCTACGGTATCCATTGGCAAAGATACTTGCCTTCGCTGTATACCCTACAACCAAGAACCCATCATCATCCGCCATCCCTCCGTCCGTCCGTGTCGGGAGATATTGTCATATTAACACCCACTCACTACTTCTGAATACCTTTGACAAAACACAAACAAACGCCAACAAGTCCAACCGCAACCAAAACAGACTGCGTATTAATAGTATTCTCACCGCCCCAGCAACTATCGTCACCCGTCCCTCGTTAATCCCTATACTACTGTACTTTAGGGACACATGCAATCCATATTCCAATTTCCTAACCCAGGTAGGATTTCAAACACGATGCATGAACGTCGCTACGACACCATGACCCTCACTCCCCGAATAAGGGAAAAAAAGAATAGCAGGTACACTACTCTCACCCGGCATCTTCTCCCTCTCACCCCCGGTGCATCATCGTCGTCCTCCTGCTTGCCTGTCCAGGTTCAAACCCTCCCTTGACACACATCGAGCTCAGCCAAAAAGGGCAGAACAAGATCATAATAGTAAAGCAGTTAATGCCAGCTCAGCTCGTCTTTGTCTTTCCCTCTTTCTTTTGTTGCATACACATCCTCGCACCCCCCTTGTTCACGGGCATGAAAATGCACCCTGGCCGGCATGAACCTGGCACCATGGTTCCCCCTTATACAACATGGGAAGTGCATGCTTCCATGGTGTGAAAGCAGGCGACAGCTCGAGAAGCCCTCTTCCTGATCGCCGCTCATCTTCCTATCGAGGAATACTCCGAACAAGAACTGATGATAGAAAAACAACAGCACAGCATTGGCAAATACTACTTACGACACAAGACAGCGCGATACATGCATCAAATCGTGCTATCAAAACGGCATGATCCCTGGTCTCGCGCCCGTGCAGTAGCGCGGCAGCCATCATCAGCCTTGCAAAGACACGTCAGCCTTTCAGATGCCGATCCCAGTTGATCCTGAGCAGACTAGCAAGAGACAAGGCGAAAGGGGGGAATCCGAACCTACGGAGATGCTCCGTCCGAACTGTACTCATCAGCAGCGACCCGCATGGAACCTACACTCGAAAGGGAGCTAATCAAGCATCAGAAGCACGTCTTTGCCTCGCGAGTGCCAAGGAGTACATGGTGCCTCCTCGACTCTGTTACTCCTCCCGCCGCTGCTCGTTGAACGGCTGATCCTCCCCTGCCTGACATGACGGAACCGTCTTGGCTGATGCAACCGGACGGCGTGAGGTGTGAGCATCTCCAGCCTTGCTGTGACCTACCACGAAGGCATATCCACCGCCCTCTTCTCAGCCAGTAGCCCGGGCCCCGAGGGCAGCAGATGGCTAGGCTCGCTGGAGCCTAGTTCTTGCGCTGGCAGCGTTCACGCGGTCCAGGCCTTGCCTATTGTGGTTTGCCTGTGAACTTGATCTACAATCAAGATTGTGTGGTTCCTGGTGCCGTGCCGCCAACGCCGCTGACGGCCCGGCCAGGCCATGCTAAAGCAAAGCTTACTCGTACTGCCTGCTTTGCTTTGACGGCTTACCAACTAGCCGTCGGCTCGTCTTCAAAGCGCTGTGCTGAGTATGGTACGCGCATGAGTTGATGAGAGAAGCTGGCTAGGCACCTTACCAGGCAGAAAGCACATCACAACTCCTGCTTGCCCAGGGGGGGGGGGGGGGGGGGGGGGGGGGGCCGAAGAGCACCACAGGGACTGGACATGGAGGGCATGGAGGGCATGCCATTTCCCCAGATTTTCGCTCCCGGCCCTCCTGAGAGCGCCCACATAATCGGCTGGCAGTGAGAGGTACTTCCTACGGCGTACGCCCGCACTCGACTGCTCCGATCGAGGTAGTAGTAGCAGTACTTCTGCCGACACGAGAAGCGCGGCGCGCGCATGAAGCAATAGTCGTCCTTTTCAATGCACACGCCTCCCTAGTCTGGACGGTACCATGTAGGAAATCAAGTATTTGGTTGTACTTGTAGCTCATGCCGCTGGCCAGTACTTGGACTGTGCACCCACCACAACAGAAGCAGCACCACCATCCCTGTTGGCTGGGCTGGGAATGAGGAGGCTAATTTGAGCCAAAGGATGGTTGAGAAGCAGCAGGGAGGTCGTGTCCCAAGCCATTGGGGAAGTAAAGTGAGAGAAACCAGAACGCCAGCGACCAGGGTCGAGGGGAGGGTATGACCGACCGTCAATAACGAATGCCTGCTAATGGATCAGGATAGCGAGGCTGCTGAAGCTGCCGCAGCCGGCGCCAACAAGAGAGCTCACCCTGCATATTCACCTCCACTGCTGAGGAGCGTCTGCCTGCTCTTTCATCCAGACTATGGAATGTCTCTCCTCTCGGTCAATCATGTACAGTTCAACCCAGCCTCGGGTTGCTTCATCGTGATCCAACCAGGAAGCCGGATTCTTCTTCTGCCCGACACTTCAATCAGCAGAATACGGCAGAGTCTGCGGTGAAGTCCCGTACTTGCGTACCTGTCTTAGCAAAGTCAGCGGCAGAGGTGTGTCGTTGGTTCAGGGTCTCGCGGAGTGGGCCGGCCGTCCACCTGTCCCCTCTGTGGCACACGGGACGGGACGAGACGAGGTTGAGCTATTACGAGGGGAAATGCTCCGTACTTCCGCACTTGGACACGGGGATAAAACTACCACCACGCAGGTCGCACAGGATCGTGAAGCCAACATCAGGGGAACCAGCAGAGGCCGCGGAGCCAGCTCCGGCCGACTGTTTGTTTGTCACTGGGGTCGCTGGTTCGTAGAGTCTGCGAGCATCAGGGCAACACCCCCCTGTGCCTTGCCACTCTGCAGTCTGTTTGTTACTCCGTCCCTCCGTATGTCGCACTCGCCGCGTCCAGCCGCAATGTGTGCATGCACGGGCTCTTTGCAATCCGACCGTCTCGTCCAGTCTGTCCAAGCAGGCGGCGAGCTCAGACAAGCGCTCTCATGCGTGCGATAGCTCATACGCGAGCGCTGCTCCTCAACCCAGCACTGCTGCCAGCGCCCCAGTCCCGTTTCCCTCGATTTCTTGCGCATGAACCCGCCCGCTACGAAGCAGACGGCGGCCCATCGCATGTAGAGCAAGTCGTCACGCCGTCGATCGCTGCCGCCGCTCACCTCAGCAGTCCAATGTCTCCCTTCCAGGAGCCACTGCGCGGGTAGGCTGCCTTGAGAGGCAACGATTCCGACATCTCATTGCCCAAGGGCATAAACATCAGTTCGCCCGCCTAGCAACACCCACAGCTGACTGCTCGCCGTAGGCATACGCGCAAGGGTCGGCGTGTCACCTCTCGTCTGCATCGGATGGTCAACGCATGCACATGCAGTCAGCGTGCGAAGCAGTCCGTTCACGCCGCCATTGCTCTGGACGCCTGATGGATAGTTCGGCCGCCTTTCGCCTCTCGGCGGCAGGGCAGCATCTGATAGCTCAGCTGTCCGGCCAGGAAGAGGACGAGTCGCGACGAGATGCCTTGTGGGTACCCAGGATCAGCGTTGCTCTCGTACGCGAGGCCTCCATGGACCCGCCATGTCTTCGGTGAAGCCCTTCCCTTCCACCCGTCTCGCCGCGCTGCATGACGCCTTGCGCGCAGCGGCATGTGCCCGTTGGCAGCGGGCAACTCTCAACCGACGGACCCTGAAACCGGCCAACGGGAAGATGCAGAAGCAGCTTCACTTACGGTATCGCTTGGCCCCGTGCAGCGACCCGCCACGTATGCTGGCGACAGCTCATGGTCCTGAGATAGCCTGCTTCTCTATTCTAGGGGGTGTTTCGCCTAGCAATGTGAAAGTACTGCCCAGATCGAGAACAGCAAAAGGAAGAAGCCAAGGCGTCTCCCCCCTAGATGTCCGGAATGTGTCGTCGATACCCAGCTGAGGTTTCCCAGCACTGTGATTCACAGGCCGTCAAAATTGCCTCAACACCAGGCAAGCGGGCAGTAGCTGCAGGTTTAGCCCAGACACGACCCTACATAGGTAGCATTGCAAAGGGGTCGTGAGAAGTGACCAGTCGTGGTTTGTGAACACACAAACATCTCGGCGGATACACCCCCTTCGGTAAAGAAGAAAGGTCTCAAGGGAGCGGCAGAGAAGACCGTCAATATCTCCCAGACGTCCTATCCGGATCAAAGCTCGTTAGAGGCTTGACGTCGTTTGCCAACATCGATGCCCAAAGCACATTGGTGGGCGATTGATGCCAGCTTGAGACGCACTCGTTGAATCGCATTCGTGGAGCGATCCTTGCCCGCATTATGGCTGCGCCGTGCTCATCGTTCGGCACCACTTGCCTTGTGAGAATCAAGAGGTCGCCAATGGCGCGTTGCACCGCACCGCATTGCATCGAGGTCGCGTCACATTCGAGTATGACATAGATACTCGAAGAGACAAATCCATTCCAGGCCGTGCACGCCGTATCCCGCTCATCTGCCTTCGTGGACGGCCAGGGACGGAGTTTGACTGCGCGAAAGTAGGGGGACCAGTGCAGAATACCCAACGGGAGCCTTTACAGAGGCAGCTTATCCATTGCAGTAACCGTGGTCCTGGAAGCTATTCCGCTTCCACCAAAACCCGGGCTGCCTGCCTGCCAGCGGACCGGGCCAACAGTATGGGAACAGCGCAAGGCTGGGAGGCGGTACTTTTGCACAAGTACGAGTACAAGTATAAGCGTACGGCAGGAACATGGAAATAGAAATTCCGCAATATTCAAGTGCATATCTGAGAAAGGGACATTGAGCTCCGTTCCTCAAACATAGGAGACTAATCGGTCTCATCCAGATGCCGCGTTTCGTCCCTCATTGGGAGAGAAGGAAATGTGACCGAAGTTTTCATCCATAAATAGAATTTGTCGCCGCTGACAATATCAGACAATTGTCTTTAGCACTTCGTACTCCCCCGTTCGTACGCAGGATGTACCGGCACGAAAAAAGATACTTGGGGCCGTAGCCATGTTCACGGAGGAACTTCCCCGTCACTTTGGACCCAAATGCCTGGCGATTGCCGGAGACGAGGGTCCCCGTGCTCCCAGCTCGCATCACCGGGGCCAGGGCCTCCCTGTTGGGCGGTAGCTGGGAGCTGAGGCAGGATTGGTGTGCTTCTATCAGCATCCAGGGGTACAGAACGAGGTACAAGGAAGGGATAATGGCCAGGAAACTGGTAGGACCGCTTTGCAGATGCCAGAACCTGCAATTCCAGACGCCTCAAGAATTGCCTTGCCTTGTCTTCCGGGGCTAGTGTTTCGTTATGCGGCTCAGCTGAGTGGTTCGCGGTCGCGGTGCGACCCCTATGAGACCTGGGGTCGCGTGATAAGGCGTTGATGGCGCCATAGATGGCAGCTCCGTATTCCAGATAATCGAAGCATCGTGTGTTCCTTCCGCCGCCGAGTTCACCAAACCAGCTCCCTTTGCCCTCTCCTCGGTTCTAATGATGCCACAACACACACTGGTAGCGCTCTGCATTGAGTGCTTCGCCAAAGCTAGGATTCGCGTAAATACCAGCCCCGACCGAAAAGCTCTCACGCATGTGACCGGCCAGCCAGCCAGCCACGGAAGTGTGCCTGGAGGAGGAAAGGCGGCCACTTGCAGGTCAGCCTCACTCAAACACGGTCCACGGCTGGCAAAGAGGAGGGAGAACGCGCCAGTAACATCATGCCCAGCAACGCTGCTTCCGCTGCCGCTGCTCCTGTCAAGTGACGGAGACGGCCGTGCTGCCCGTAACAGAGCAGGCTTATGGGCGTTGGCTGGCTGCTGCGTACTGGCTGAGCTGACAGCAGAGTCGCTCGTTTCCAACTCCAATGAAGCCAACTCGACGGAGCGAACTGATGTGTAAGACATTATGATTTGTGAGATGACGAGGGGGGGACCCCCAGCTCACTTCCAAGTATCTTTCGTTGGTAGAAGGGCGCGGGCTGCCGAGCTGGAGCAGGTTTAGCAGCCGCTCTCAGTCCTGCAACGGCAAAACGCTGCGTGTCACGACGTTGCCATATTCGGCAGCCAGACAAACATAAGGATGAGGGGCCGCAGAGAGACCAAGCCCAGAGGTATCTGGTGCGTTCGCCTGCTTACTCTCACTGCATATTATGTGGTCAGAAGATCGAGATGCAGCGGCCCAGCAACGCGGTTGGGGCGGCCAGGATCGTGATGGTACTGGTGGCTGTCGGTGATGGTTGACGTTTCCGAAGGCTGGTAGAGGCAACGTACGGAGCCAAAATAGTATCCCCGTCACGCTTCCTCCCTCGGCCTGCCCAAAGGGGAAAAATAGCTCAATGTACAGCGCCTCATGCATCTGCTGATACAGATGCCTCATTCCCCAAGGCCACCGTCCGTTGCCCGTTGCATATTGCATATCGCCGACTGCATACCGTCCTCCTGCTGGGCACCCCAAACCACAGTTTGGAAGGGTAGCGCATCCTCCACACCGTTCCTCTTTTGCCGGTGCTCGAAGCATGCTTGACGGGATAGTACAAACATGGTGACTACTAGTGTGATAGACGAGGCATCAGCCAAGGCGCAACCCGGGGTAAGCCCACGCACGTCCCGAGCCGCCAATTGCGAGAGAGAAACCTTCTAGAAAGTTGATCTCCAGCTGGCCGGGACACCCTCCATCAGACCCCTTCTTGCTGCTCTCCCCCTTCTTCCCCGCGGCGTTCGCTTGATCGCCAGTAGAGCCGAAGAGGAGAAGGCGAAGGATACATGTGGTCCGTTGCCTGCCAGTGACCCTCTCCAGATGGAGATGGGTGGTCGCGACTGGCTGCCAAAGGTGACACGATGCGGCAGTGGCGTGCGGAGGTTGTGTGGTGTGCGTGTGAGCCCATGCATGGCTCGGCTGCACGATGCTCGTCTTCATGCTGAATGAGTGGTGTGGAGGAGGCGACCAACAAGAGGTAGATGCCCTGAAAGCCACACGGCGGGCCAACACGGGCTTCCAATGCAGGCGGCACGAACAAATATTGCCTGTTTGCACGAGGTACGAGTGGGTAGGATTCAGAGGGGTTCGCCCTCACCAACTTGCTGAGCCGGAGAAGTGCGCGTCCCCCCCATTGCTTCATGAAACCCCGTACTGTACTTCATGGCAGGATGGGGTTCCTGTGGTGCTGTCGTGGCAGCCGTTCGTGCGTCTCTAGCACCTCTCAGACCCCAGCCAGTTCGTCATTCGGCAGCTCATCGCCTGCATGTAAGTCAGGATGGTCCATGAATCCATGTGTTGCCCGGCATCAGAGGCGTCACTATGCCCTCATCATGGCATGCGACTTCACATTTCACGCCACACCTCTTTGGCAACTCGGCTCGGCTCTACCTGCTCGACCTCTCCATCAATCTGGTATCTGCTCTCACCAGTGCATGTGTAAAGGATGAACTGGGGAGTTGGTATCGACCGCAGTGTACTGAGCAGGTTCCCGTAAGCTTGTCCGTTGCTGCATCCCACCCTCTCTGAGGCTGTTCTCGACACCGTCTCTCCTGTATTGGTGGGACGGGCAAGTTGTCTGACAGGCCGCCCTCTCGGCACAGTTGCACATTGTACCAGCCACTTGGGAACCCGACCTGACTGAACTTCTGTCATTGGTAATGGGACTGGAAACAAGACGGCCTTTCCAAGAGTCCCGGATGCCTTGCCTGTCGCACGCGCTCCACACCCGACATTGAACGAACTCACGTTGAGGGGATTGCAGCACTTTGCTGCGCTCTCCCTCCGAGACGAGCGCGGTCGTGCTCGCATTATCTTTTGATTGCGCTCAAATAGTCGCCAATCCTGTGGCATGTTTGACCAAAGAGAAACCCAAAGAAGCAGGGAGTTACCATGGGACAGCCATTGCCAAAATTATAGTAGGCATGCGAAGATGAGGCGGAATAGGGATGAATAGGCCGCGGATAAGAGGCCGAGAGCCTGCCTGCTAGTGCCCCAGTGGATCCAGATCTGCATACGCAAAGGGGGCCGATGATAGGTACTCAAATGTATGTGCTGTATGTCGTATTCCAGGGACAGCACCCATTTTCCCAAGTTGACTCTAAGAAAAGGGACTAGTAGTCTTCGATGGGGGGTTTTTGGCTTCGTCTTTTGAATGTACTGCGAGAGGTGAAATGTACATGTGGGCAGCTTGATAGACTGACGTTCTTGAAGGATGTATCCCCGGCAAAGTTGCTTCCAATAGCGAGGAAAGCGGCCGGAAACGCCTGGGACGCATCTTCTCCTGAATGACCTCTGCAGGCCCATCTGCAAGAGTTGCTCGATGGGTGCATATGCTGCAAGGGAAGCACAGCTAGCCCCGGATCTAATGCATTCTGCTCATCTGCAAGCCAAAACTCGTGACCTGCTTTCTGCAACATCTGGCGCAGGCAACATTGCGTCTCGACGAAGACAGTAACATCTCGTTTAATGCCATCAAGGGGCACTCAACCGCAAGATGGCACACCTGTTCGAACGCATCCTGTTTTTCCAGGGAGGCATGAAGTTGCGATGGAACGGCTGTAGTGGTTGCAAAGCCCTGCCGGTCGACCCAATATTCCAATGCCCGCGCAGTGGTACGAAGTACACACATCTTGATGGATGCAAGCTTGCCCAAAGTGAGCGGCGCGAGTCCGTTGATCAGCTGGTTCACCTCCTCCCCAGCGCGGACGATGAGGCACCTGCCGGGAGTATCGGTGGCCATGATTTCTGCCGTGTAACTGTCTCTCGGCGCGTGCAATTGGAGCCGAGTGGCTCCCGAGATCCTCCGTAGCAGATGACAATCGGGATAGTGAGGGCCACCAAGAGGGAGCCACGACAGCATCTCTTGAGAGCATCAGACCAACATGAACCCACACACCTCTCGTTCCCGCGAGTGCCGCCAACAACACTGCTCCACGCTCTCAACTCGCGTAGCAACGACCCTTGCAACCTGGCCAGGGTCGTGGCAATACAAACACAAGCTCTTATCGGCAGATAAGGTATGATTGAAGACGATCCGACGCGGGTGATGGGCCTCGGCAAGGTCAGTCCTCAGGCCTCCCCCGCATCGATCCCGCCCAAGTGGATGAAGCTTCTTCATGGACGAAGCGATCCAACCGCGTCGCACCGCCAGCTCACTGAGCAACCACCTATCCACGCCAGGGACTGCAAGCTGACGCTTTACCGGTGCTCAAGTAGACTCGTACACAGCATTGGCCGCAGATTGATGGACGCCATGTTGCTGGCGCACATACTGCTAGTCCAATGTTGACGGAGGCGACTCGGCACAGCGCAAAGGAGCCAGCCGCTTGAATTTCCATCGTGGTGGACCTTTGCACAAATGGCAGCTTGTTGTGGACAATGAGGCAACGGCATGGCTGCTGCAAGGTTGCGTAAAGTTCCCCTGCGAGACGACCGGGGCGTTGGCAGCGAGCAGCAACGGGAGAGTATCCAAACTTAATCGTCATCCAAACAGGAAGTCGACTGGTCAGTATCCCGTATATGCACCAGGGGGGCTTGAAGTGCGTGCGAAGTGACGAAGATTCAGGCGGGGTTTCGGGCGTCACTCATTGCGCCGTACATGTGTGCTGCCGGGTATGGAGACGCATAACTGAACATCTGAATCCATGATGGTCGCATGCATGCTTGTCCTTGTGCAGGTTGAAGGCAGGTTGAAGGCGGGTGGGATCCGGCACAATGAGTGCGGGAGGTGTGTTGCAACGGCGCGGATGCTCTGCATCGGACGTGGCAGGGTATAGGATTACGCCGCTAGGCTTCATGTAAGGTAGGTATGTTTGCTAACGTGAGGCTGAATCTATGGTCCTTTTGTCTCAGCTGTTGGCAAGCCAAGCTTCTTGTGAATTGAAATGGCTTGTACCTCGTAACCGTAGATGCAGATTGTGAGAGTCTTCAATCCGCGGAGAGACTCTGCGGCGGCCGGCATCAACTGCACGTCAACCCAGGTCGATGATGCCGGCCCTGAGTGTAACCCTCTTGGGGCAGGAGTTGAGAGGTGCCCTCGCAAAGGCGTCGGTCTCTCTGCTTCTTGTCGGCACAATCTTTGCTGTTTGTTCTCTGGTGTGTGTATGTGTAGGCGCGTCTTGACAAATGATTATTGTAAAGAGAGCGAGTAAGGCCGTCGCATAACGTCCTTCGGGCGCTTCAACCCTGACATGCAGTAAACGGCTTTGCTGACTGCGCCTCTGCATTAAGGTGCTATGTGTCGCTGAGATGGACTCAGCAAAAGCAGATGGGCTTTTCAATAAGATAGTAACTCACTCCCTTGCTTCCCACGTTGCCCGGTTATGCCGACCTAGGTAGACTGAATTGAGATGTATCTGACACGGCCGAGCCAAGACAGAGCTGAGAGCGCAATTTGGCTTGCTGTTGTCCTAGGTGTGACCTCTTGGTCGCATCTTTGATCCTAAACCGCTAGCACTCTGTGCCAATACAAATCTCAAGAGCCAAGACGGCAAAACGAAGCGAGCGGAAGGGATAAGAGGAGACTGTTGGTAGAGACCAGACCCTTGCACTTCGTAACTCGGGCGGTGCTTTCCGTACTTCGTAGCCTGACTAATAAGGAGGAAGCAAAAGAGTGCGAGATGATGAGGTTCTTCGAAGGCGTGGAAAAACTGCTTGATCATGACAACCCATGCGGTTTGAAAAGAAAGGTTGGAAGGAGATACTGGCAGTCAGTTGTAAGCGACGGCTGACATGAGTTCAACCTACTCAGCATGCTGCCCGACCTTTAGTGTCGTGCAAAAGAAGTACAGTAAGTGCGGTGAGATCAGTTGTGCGGTGCGTGAGTGTAATACCCTGAGCTCCGGACCCGGAGATGATTGTTCAGATCCCTTTACGTCACAACAAATGCCTGAGCACCAATCGCATCGCCAGGGCTGCTTGGCAGTTCTGGGCAATGTGTCTTCTGGGCTATGCGGACTCTTCTGGCCTTCGTCGAGGGGAGCGGTACCCGACGGGCTGCTTCAGTGATGAGGATGGCCGGCAATGGCGGCGCGGCAGCCAAGGGCCAGGGGGGGGGGCATCCTTGATACAGCTCCCGGCGGCGGAGCATGATTCGAGAAGAGATTCTGAAACACACAGCTCTGTAGACGTCAGATCTGCTCCGGCGCAAACAACTCGTCTCGAAGCCGCAATCCTCACTGAAGCAGATCCTCAGTTGGGTTAGTAAGGCTGTGCATTGACACAAGGGAAAGGCGGCAGCCGATTGGGCGGCTCCAGGGCTGAGGACGTCATGGCACTGGATGGCGGCGGCATGAAACGGGAGCCCTAGGGCGGCAACCCATGGCCCAGCCCGTCGGTTTGAGGCAACCTCGGGTTGTGTTTGTGGCTTGTCTCCCATGTCAATCTGTGCATGACAGCACTCGTACGGTAGGGGCCCAAGGGCCCTGCCTTTTGAGCTGGCAACATCAATGGTTGGCTCGTGCTTCTCGACTTCCCGTGAGTAAAGACAGACAGACTCGACCATCTGGGGGGAATGTGCGCTCGCCATACTTCACAGACCGCATCCGATAGGTGCTTGACTCAAAGGGTGAACTATGCGTCTCTCCCCGGAGGTCTTGTGTCTCGTCCGACTGGGTGCTCTGGCCTGTCGTGCCGCCAAGCTGGTGCGCGCAAGCCGGACCTCGATCTTCGGTGGCCTCATGACGCGATGAACCGGTCTCTAAAAGTCGGTGAAATTCGAGGCGGCTGTCTTGCCATCGATGACTCTTATGAGGATAGACGCAGACCCCGCAGTTGGGCCTGCATGGATGTTTGAGGCCTTCGTCCGCCCGAAGCGCTGCACTAAATCCCACGATGCTTGCTGTCCCCGAGTGAGAGAGGCAGGCCATGGCAGAGCCTTGCTTGCTGACGGGACGTTCAGGCCCCGGTTGGGAGGCACTGGGCTTGTCCACCACTTCCGTCGTACAGGCCTGAGGCGTGTACGGACATGGAGTAGAATGCACCCACTAGAAGCCTTCAGCTTTTCTGTATGTATATGATGATATGTACCTTGTTGACGCCGTGGACTTGCATGGAAAGGGTCCAATGGGGGAGAAGAGCGAAGGAGAAAAGAGGTCAACCCGAGGGGATCCTGTCGGTGTTGCTCCTGCCAATGAGAATCAGCACAAGTGACGCTGTTGCACGGCGTCAGCGAATAGCAGCACCGAATTCCATGCTCCATTGGAGACAAACATCATCTTCGGTGACTCTGGCCATGATAAAGCGAGCCGGCCGTTGCTGATTTCGGCAGGCATCGATGCTCAATCAATGGTGGACGGCGAAACTGGACGGCTCAGGTGACGCTCTTGACCGCTCTGCGGCATGGATGCGGCTCGCTAATGCAACCTTCGTAAGTTCAGTAGAGGACCGTTGAGCGATTGATGGACTGAATGAGCAGCATGCGCTTCGCAAGGCTGCAGAGGCTAGGCCAGGCCAGGCCAGGCCGGCATGGCATATGCAGGCATGTCCCAGTACCTTATCGTGCTCGATCACCTAGTCTTCTGGGTTGCTTCGTCGTTCGCGATCGAGCAAGTCGTGTGAACAGGCAGTTGGTGGTGCTTTTCGCCGGCCAAATGTTAATACGAACGAGCAACACCTTTCTTCGGGGTACTAGCGCCCTTCCTCGTAGCATCTGGTAGCTACCAGTACCTCCTGCCTGGTTCCTGGCCTCCGACCCCCTCCGGCTCCTTCCGCCATTAGTAGGGCAGCAGCTCTTTCCAATGGGGAGAGAATAGCCTGGTCCAGGTTCAACAGCAGTGACGCCATTCTGCCTTTGGCCTGACGGATCAGAGGTGCGTGATACGGGCACGTACTCACTTACCTACTTGTAGGACACACCTAGCACTGCCCTCGCACCGCATGCGTCAAACGAGAGGCGCGTGGTTGTACGGGTAATCAGATGCAAGCAAATGTCCAATGGAAGGCGAGACACCTTACGGAGAGAAGGCCGCAGCAGCTCTTGTCCCCTTGCTTGATATAACAGTTCAGGTTCTGCGTGGGCCGTTAAATACACCCCTAGACGAGGCCAAACCAGGCTGGGCCAGACCAGGCCAGACCAGACCAGACCAGACCGCCGGAGACTCGAGGGAAGGATTGTTGTTGTGTGGTGCTTGCTGGCTCCGTCAAGTCCAAGATCCATTCCGTTTGGGCTCCCCCTTTGCAATTTTTTTCCCATCCCTTGTTCTGCGGGTTGTAATCGGAGGAGAAAAGAGAAAAGAAGGAATACATGTGTGTCTTTTTTTCTTCTTCAACAATCAGAGCAAGCAATGGGTTCATCGTTCCCGCTGGTTTGCGGAAGCCCTAACGGTACCTAGGTACCTAGTTGTGCTGCCGCTGTTATTCGTAGCATTGGAGTCATTTTTCTGTATGGCGGCTGGATCTGAGAACCACACAGCTCACGTACACATAGCCAAGCTGCACACGGGTATGATGCCACGCCTTTCAATCAATGACACTGGACGCGATGCATCCCAGTCACCCAAGCATACCTTTCGCCTGTGGCAGAGCCCTCTCCGAGAGAACGACTTAAGCACAGCTTCCCAATCAAGCATGCTGATGCCCGTGTAACCACCTAAGATACCCTTCCTTACATTAGCACCGACTGCCAATGCAGGTCGTACCGGTAGGTAAGTAGGTACGTAGGTAGGTACGGGTGCTTGCGCTTCATGCCATCCCAGAAGTACCGTCGCCAATACCTCCTTACTACCACCATCTGCGTACAACCCCTAGCGAAGAAGCATTTCCGTCTGCTGCACTTGCACCAATACGACGCCTTGAATGCTCCTTTGGGAGCGCCCCCGATTCACATCGCGGCTGCATGCATCTCCGGAAGAGTGCCTGTGGCGACTGGTCCCGGTGCCATGACCCCCAAAGGCCACATCCCCCTTCAGGTACGCCGTAATACTTTCTCTAGAAGTTCAGCTTGACGTGCCATCGAACGCATATACGGCGAGGAGTGATTGGATCGAGGCCGCGTGGCCGTGGGATTCTCTTGCGCCAAACCGCGGGATGCCAGAATCAGCAGTTGGGTTGCCCAGTCGAAAGGGCCGCTTCAACCATCCTACATGGACGTCCTCGTAGACCGCGAAGCTACTATTAGAGGGCCGAGCTAGACTGCAGAACGTGCTCGCCGGCGCAAACACAAAAGCCTTGGCTGTCTTGCAAGCCGGGTCGCATGGCTGGCTTCGAAAGGCGTCGATGGCACGCGAGGGCACGCGAGGGCATCTCGTCTGCAGCGTGGCCTTGTGGTGTAACGGCACGTCAGTGTGTAAAGGAGTCTCGGAAGGGCAAAGCAATAGAGTCGGTAGGTTGGTGGTGGTATTGGGTAGCCAGCAGATGTGAGACACGAGTTATGGGATCAGCCCATAAGGCAAGAATCGCCATCCACTTCTTGTTAAGCATCCAGTCTCGTCCTTGCCTCCGCCCTCGCCGTCGTCCTTGTCGCATCGTAATACCTGCTGCAAGGCCTGTACGGGTAGTATGTAGGTATGTAGGGTCGGGCCAGGTCAGGTCAGGTATGGACTTGTGCCAGCCATTGATGCGTCGGCGCTACGTGCCAGGCCGCATTGGTCTCTCACTGCCTTGAGCACGCACGACGTCGAGGCAAACGCATCACGCACATAGGATTTCATACTGTATAATCTTATAAAATTTAGAATCTTAAATTATATAGTAAGTGGATAGGACCTGCAAGTTATCTTTTTTTAGCTATATACCTTTTTATTATAGGATAGGAAAATAAAGGTATCTTTAAAGTCTAGTATATAGCTTTAATTAGAATTTTCTTATAATTTTATTAAGTAGCTAGGGTAATACTATAATACTAAAAAAACACTATACTATATTAATAATTAATTAAAAATCAGCTTTATAATACTACTACTTAAAGAAATTAGCTATAATATTTTTTAATAGTACCTTTAGTTTAGTTTAAAGCTTAAGGACTTAGCTAAGAGGTTATATTAATAATTAAATTAAGTTTAGTATATTAAATATATATTTTTTAAGGAGAAAAAGATTAGTATTTTTATATTTTTAATATATTATTATATTAAGGCTTTTTAATAGCTATATAAATTAAAAAAAGGCACTAAATTTAATAAACTTAATAATTTTAAAATCTTATAGCCCTTAACCTTTTTAAAGGCTTTAAAATAGTTTTAAATTGCCTTTAATACTATTTTTATATAGTAGGTAAATTAAGATACTATTTTATAAAGTAAAAGCCCTGTTTTTTACTTTATATAGCTAGCTTTAAAAAAGGTATTATTTAAAGCTTTTATTAATTATTATAAAGCTAGCTATATTATAATTATTTAGTAATTTAAAGTAAAAGCTAAGGATATCTTTATATAATTATATTTTAAGTATAATATAATTTTTATATTTTTAAATAGCTAGTAGATTAGGTTTAAGCTTTATTATAATATAATTTACTACTAGGTTATTAAATAGTTTACCTAATAGCTAAAAAAAGCTATTATTATAGTAAATAGCTTCTTAAAGTTTATTTAATATATATTAAATATAAAAAGATATATAAGTCTTAATAAGATCCTTAACTTAGTCTTTTTAATCTACTGCTTTAAAAAAAACTATATTATTAACCTTAATAAAATACTAATCTTATTTAAATACCTTAATAGCTATATATATAACTATCTTAAGGCTTATATTATTATTAATAAGTCTAATTATTTTAAGTAAAATAAGTAGTAAGTAATTTTAATCCTATATATTTATATAAATAGAAAGTAAAGGATTAAGCTAAAGCTAATTTTTTATAAGCAGCTACCTTTAATAAGTATAATATATTAAAATAAGTATTATTTTTATAATCTAGAAGTAATTATTAAGTTTAATAAGACTATATATAATAATAAGGCATTATTCTTAAAGTAGATTACTAAGGAATTTAACTACTTAAATTCTAATTAAGACTAGCTTTTTATAATAAATATTATAAGCTTTTATAAAATAAGCCTAATTCTATAATAGTTATATACTTAAAATATTATTACTGCTTTTATTTTATTAAGTATAATTAGCTAACTTTAACCTTTTAATACTATAATTAATAAACTCTTTAAAGACTAGCTATATAAAGCTATAGCTAAATATATTATTAAATATAAGGCTAAAAGTAAAATAAAGTAAACTACTTATAATAAATATATTATAATAATATTTATTATTACTACTATTATAAAATACTTATAAAATAGCCTATAGCTTATTAAAAAAGCCTTTATTAAGTATAGTATTAGTATTAAACCTAATAGCAGCTAGGATTATAATATAATAGAATAAGGAATCTAGTTAAATAAGCAGTAGTAATAGTAAGTAGTTATATTTAGACTAAAGCTTTTTAAGCTTATAAATAAAAAGGTATAAGATACTATATTTATATAAAGAAATTAGTCCTAATTCTTATATAATTTTTAAGCTTAAGGCTTTAGCTAATTAAAATATAAAGATCTTATTAATATACTTTAGCTACTAGTTACTTAATTAAAAAAAAGTAATAAGGCTATAATATAAGGCTAAGGTTTATATATAGTCTTATTATAATTATCCTCCTCTTTTATAATAAATTATCTTAATTACTATTTTTTCTTTTTTTTTATATTTTAATTTTAATATAAAAATCTTATATTAAGGTATTATTTTACTTTTTACTAGTTTTTTATAATATTAGTCCTTAAGGTTTATATTATAATATTAATTATAATATTTACTTTTTTATTTATTTTTACCTTTATTTATTAAGTTAAAAAGGAATTATTAAAGTATTAATATAATAAATAAAAAGGCTTATATTTTTATTTTTTACTTTTTTTCTTTTTTAATCTTTTATCTCTTTTTTTTTATTATTATAGCTAATATTATATCTTAAAAAGAGGTAATATATATTACTTAAATAAGTAATATATTAAAAAAAAGGAGTTACTTTTATTTTACTTTAGCTTACTTTTTATAATAAATATATTATTTTTAATCTTCTTTCTTAATAAATATTAAAAGGCTTTAAAATAATTCTAATTTTATTACTTTTATTAATATAAAGTATAAATTTATTAATTTTAACTTTTTTTATTATATAATATATAATTATAAAAATAAATACTATTTATTATAAGTTTTTTAAGGCTTTTTTTTTATTTTTTAATAACTAATTCTAATACTTTTAGTCTTCTTTTTAATATTATTATAAACTTAAATAAGTAGCTTTTTTATTTATAAAAATAATATAAGGCAAGGAGCTTTAATATAAATACTTAAGTAAAGGAGGGGGATATATTATTAATACTTTTTTTATAAGCCTTTTATTAAAAGTTTATAATTACCTTTATAAACTTATAGCTTACTTTTAACTAGTTAAACTAGGCTTATTATATTAAATATAATTTAATAGATTTCTAGTATATTAATTTAAAACTAATTACTAGCTATACTTAATTAATAATAGCTTATTATTAGCTTACTTTTTTTAAGTTTTTTTAGCCTTTATTTTATACTCTTTTTTTAATATAAGACTTTTTTTTATTTAATAAGTTTCTTTTTATTAACCTTTTTTTAAATAAAGGTTATAATAAAGTAGTAAAGGGCTATAGTATTTATTAAGGATATAAAAGTATAAGAGAAGTATTATTAATATCCTTAGCTTTTTTTTAAAAATTATAAATATATTACTTAAAATCTTACTTTAATAGCTATATATTAAATTTACTTTACTACCTTATTAAAAAAAAATAAAATTAATTTAAAGCTTTTAGCCTTATATAAAAAAAAGCTATTATATTTTTAAAAAAAGATATAAAGGATTTAAGCTAAAGTTTAATATAGTTTTTTTATACTTTTTTTTATTATTAATAGTAAAAGCAGTATTTATAGCTATTAGTAGTATTTTATTACATAGTATTAAATAGTATTAAGTAATATTAAATAACTACTATTTACTTTTACTTTTTTTTAATTTTATTTTTTTTTAATAAAGCCTTATTAATAATAATAACCTTTTATTTAATATATAATAAGTTATAGTAGTTATTTAAAATTATTTTATATAAAGTATAAATAATAAAAAACTTTTTAATAAGCTAACTTAATTTAAAATAGTTTATAATCTTTTTATAAAAGATCTTCTTT